>VYXH01000384.1:0-12364 GCA_013397275.1 Burhinus bistriatus
TGGTGACCAGTCACCAGCCAGATATGGCCTTGTTCGCTGCAACCCTCTGAGCTCTGCCCTTCAGCCGGTTCTTCACCCAGCTCACCATGTACCTGCTCATCTCACGGTTGGACAACTTGTCCAGAAGGATGCTGTGAGGGACAATATCAAAAGCCTTACTAAAATCCAGAAAAACTACATCCACCTCCTTCCCTTCATCCACTGGGCAGGTGACCTTATAGAAGGATATCAAATAAGTTAGACAGGACTTTCCCTTCGAGAACCCACGTTGAATGGATTGCGCTGTTCTTTAAATGCCTTTCCAAAGCACCCAGTATGATCTTCTCCATAATTTTTCCAGGAACTGAGGTTAGACTGACAGGTCTGTAGTTTCCTGCATCTTCCCTCATGCTCTTCTTGTAATTTGGAATAATATTGGCTGCTTCCAGTTAGCGGGGACGTCCCCAGACCTCCCCTCTTCTCCTCCTGGTGAAGACTCCAGGCGTTTGGAAAGGGCCCTTTGTGATCATCTGGACACAGGTAAAGGGTTGAGTCCTGATCTCAGAGCAATTTCAGCAGAAGTTTTGTAGAGCGAGAGCATAACCGCTTTCAGATCTGGGCCAAGTCAAAGGACGCGAGCTGCTTCGTACTGAGGTAGGGCCGTGTTAGGACAAGTGTTCTGCACGATCTGTGCCTCTGTCACAGATATTCAGAGGAGAACATGTTACACCTCTGTTTCATTGGCCTAATCCACCCCCGCAACCGAAGTGCTGTCAACATCAAGGGATAACAAGTATTTAGCAGATGCCTGTTGCTTGATGTTAATCCTCTAAGACATTCAGGGATCTCTCCCTCCATGAAGAAGGTGAAACTGAATACACCAAGCTTAATCAAGGCACCAGAAGCTCAGTCTTTATAAGGTCAGATAGGGCTGCCGTTACATGATTATAGACTATCAAATGCATATTTCACTATGTCTGTTGTCCTTTTAATGCAGGAACAACAATTAAAAAAAAAAAAAAAACAAGAAAAAAACTAAACACAAAATCCCCACACAACACCACCACACCCTTCTTAACGCTATTTTTTCTTTTGGTACCAAAGAAAAGCCCAATATGGAGCTGAAAGGAAAATGTTTCTTCTATCCTCTAAGCAAAGAAGCGGACCTAGAAGTTCTCCCTGCAAAACTCAAACTTACATTTTGGGGGTTTTCTGACATTAATTTCTGGGTTAAAAGAAGCTGAAAAATCATTTGCTAAAATAAAACTCTAGTAACATGGTCTCCCGTAGATGTATTTGTTTGAACTCCCTCCTTAAATGAGGTTTCTCTGGAAGAGCTACAGTATGAAACAGCAGAATAAGGAGCGTCTTTATCAAGGTAGCTGGTGAGCTGCAGTATTTTACAAAAAAGAATGCTGAGCTGTCATAGTAAAGATGAATAACGGCAGCGGGAGGTGGCAAAATACCGCATCACACTGTCCTAGTTAATACCAGAACGGACACATCAACAGGGTGATAAAAGGCATGTTTTCACATCATTCTGCAGCTGCCCAGGATTCTAGGTGGCTTCGTATTTTTGCAGAGACTGTGCCAAGAGCCATGTTCAGCTGGCCTCTACAGCCATGAACTGCGTAATGGCCCTGATTAACGATTGCCACCAGTTTGTCTGATGGGGTTTCTCTACAAGCTTTTGCAGTCCGCAGCCCATGATAACGTGGGTTACTTGCATTGCTAGAACATCCACGAGGAGGAGAGAAGAGTCGTATCTAGCTGAGGAAGAGAGGTCTTCTCATATCAACCAAGAAGTGGGTGGCCAAGACTCAGAAGCTGAATTTAACTAGGCGAGAGGGAATGCAGAGCTACAGAGTGCTGAAGACTGATCAGTTCAGAGAAGCAGTCCCAAACCCAAAGAATTTAAAACCTGGGCCTATCAGGCTGTAGGTTGTCTTGCAGATTTCTTTTTATTTGAGGAACCTAAGGAGCAGCAATATTTTGCTGATCAAACAGTACTAGAGCTGATACAGCTATCCTACAGATGGTGACAAGACTGCCAGCTACCTGAACCATACATCCCAGTTCTCTGGAATGTGTTTAGTACTTGCTTATATGGTATGTTCAGGTTGTAACTACACCCCACTCCTCTCCACTTCGGGTTCACATATCTGTCCTTGTAATGCTTGGGGTTAAAACAGCTTGCAGGCAGCATTTTGATCCATATATTGCACGATCCAGACAACCCTGAGAAACTCCTGAGCCTCGGCTCAAGTCTCTTAACACTCACTAAATACTCCATTAATATCTGGCACGTAGCACAACACACAGACTCCTGCAAGCTGTTTGCTTCTTCTTCAACAGGGCCAAGCAAAAGAGCCACAGACCAAAGTCCAGTTTTTTCTGTAGCTGTTGTGACTGAGGTGTTCACTCGAGCAGTCCGATGGAAGTCACTGAAGTAGCTTTGGAGATGCTTGTATAGGGGCCTCATGCAAGAGCCAGCTGGAATTAATGTCTATTTTAAATGGGGACAAACGGGCATGTATGTGGAATAAGGATCAACAGATTGAAAGCATGTAAGAGACAGCTGGTGGGAACAGGCTGAAGGTGAAGATGGGCAGCTAGAGAGAAAGAGGTGTACAGGACAGGTCTAGATGGATCTTCATCAACAGAGGCACAGGCAGAGGCATAAGAGGAAGCGTAAAAGAGAGAAGCGGTTAAAAGACGTGGGAAAGAAGGGACCGAAATATCCTCCACACTACACACCAGAGGAGCAATGAGAGAGCAGAATGGGAAGCAGCAGGGCAGCAGACAAGGAAACCAAGAAGAGGAGAGTTCTAAAGGCATCTCAGGGCAAAAAGCAAAGAGTTGAGGTAGAAGGGAAACAACATCAGAAGAGAGGGCAGAACGTTGGCTGTGCTCAGACGATGCCATGGTACTTCACTGCAACGGCAGAGATGGCCAGAGGGCCTGAGATTTCTCCCTGCTTTGCAACAGATACCCGCCAAAACATCATTCGTTTTTTGCACGGCAAGAGGGTGTCATCCAAGTTAGCAACTGGGATCTCAATATTTAGGGAGATGTAAGCATCTTTTCCAAGCATCCCACCTCCAATAGATGAACTAGGGAGGAAAATAACCCAAGGGAATTAGTAAGCAATGGATAACAGTAAAGCTACCCCACTGTGCATAATAAGGAAAAAATCCACCTTATTGCCGCATTGTGCAAAACAAGGAAACCTCCTGCCCCACTGACAGCACAATCTTTTGAAAAACAGCCTTGCTCAACTCTTTGATTCTGTATTTAATTCCATATCCCTATTTCGAGAGCAATACCTCACTCCTAAATGCTGCACAAGGCAGCTTGAATGTAATTCTCCCTATCAAAGGCGCAGGCTGGTTGAAGGAGTTGGCTTGAGTTCATTGCTTTGATGCAGCAAGGTGAATTTAGCTATCCTAAGAAACTTTGCAGAGCAATCAGGAGGCACAACTTTGAGCTAAAGGAGGGTCACGAGGAAATCATCCAGACTGAGAAGCACAGAAAAAAAACCAACAAAAAAACCCCAAACGTGTCCTGCCTAACCCCGCATGCCCTCCTTTCCCAGCCCACCCCAAGAAAGAAAGAGAAGGGAGGCGGCAATTACAACTTCGGCTCCAGTGCTCTGGCGCAAATACCACAATCATTCAGAGCACGAGGGATGTATCGAGTGCCCAAGCAGCAGCTCCAGCATAATTGCAGCAATAATTTGAAGGAATTTGGGCCCCGTGTGCCACCTCCAGCTGTTTTGTTCAAAAAAAAAAAAAAATCGGTCTAAGCATTATGCACCTTGTGCAAAATTAGTCTTAAAAGTAAGCGTAGCATGATGATTAGCTGGGCACAAAAGCATCTTAAGAGCCCCTGTCAGTGCTAATATACCACACCCACCCGCTCTGGTAACAGCGGGCCTCCAGTGACTGATGCCTTCCAGAGACATTTAACGCCCTCCTCCCCTCAATTTCTAGAAATGGCTTTTCCCTTAATCCCCCAGAGCAAAAGCACCCATGCTGGGAGTGTGAGTAATCAGCAGTGCTTTGGAGTTTGAAATTCAAACGGAACACCTGGGGAACAGAGCCCAAACAAGCAGTTACGCTCATCCCTGCAACCACCCACCCCAAGACAGCTGGACAGCCCAGACCTGTTCAAATCGTCAGAGAACATTTGTCCCCAACTCCATGTGGGAAGTGATGTTTCTGCAGAAGGGTGCATGCCCAAGACCCCAAGGATAGCCAGTTTCACCTCCAAACCAGGTTTATTCTAGATCTGGAAGCAATAACCTGGGTGGTAGCACCCTACAGACTCATGGGAGGTTAGATGAAGGTACCCAAGACAGTGGACAAGCGCCAAAGCAACCACTCAGCATCCCTCACTCTTGTACACGCATTCCCGTGTTGTCAGTAAGTAGGTGGGTACCTGTGACTGGGTGTAGCTAATTTTGTCAAAAAGGTTAGGATTTGCCTGACTGGAGACCTTATTGCTCTCTACGGCTACCTGAGAGGAGGTTGTAGCAAGGTGGGGATCAGTCTCTTCTCCCAAGTAACAAGCAATAAGATGAGAGAAAACAGCCTCAAGTTGCGCCAGGGGAGGTTTAGATTGGATACTAGGACAAATTTCTTCACCCAAAGGGTCATCCAACATTGGAACAGGCTGCCCAGGGAAGTGGTTGAGTCACCATCCCAGAGGTATTTAAAAGAGGTGTAGATGTGGTGCTGAAGGACATGGTTTAGCTCTATACACTTTGAGGTGGACTTGGCAGCGTTGGGTTAACGATTGGACTTGATGATCGTAAAGGTCTTCTCCAACAAAAACAATTCTGTGATTCTATGAATAATAGATCGAGTAGAGCTGATTGAGAGGAAGGGCTAAGTCACCCTTGCAGAGGGGGTCTGAGCTGACTGGGTATGCTGGCTAGTACTTTACGGACGGGCCCGTTGCCTAATCCTGGAGCTCTTTTGAAATCCTCACCTGCTATTATGAAACAGAGATTACTAATGTGAGATTCGACCAATATCCAGCACGCGGCGTCGGTTTTCAAACGGACTTCAACATGTGCCAGTTCACACTTAGTAACACTTTGACACAACTGAGTCTTTTTGGTAATTTTCCAGTGATTTCCAGTATGTCCCATATCATACATATTCCTTAGCAATACTCACCATAACTGAAATTTTCCTGAGCCTCACCATCTCTGTTTTTCATCGCAGAAAGGTACGTTTTGTTGGTTAGCTTTACTAGTTACCTGCTACAAAGTTTTGTGCCTCCAAGCTGTACAGCAGCCCCACAATACGCACGTTCACACAATGAAAAAACCTTTTGGTAGAAAACGGAACAACAGCTGAATAGTAAAACGTGCAGTTGAATACAACCCGTGGTCAGTACGACTGCAGCTCTTTGTTTGCTCCTTTTGTTTCTCAAGGAATCAGAAGGAAGATTTTAGTAGTTTTTAGATTTAATTTTAAAAGATGGCCATGCATAGAAGATGTTAACAGCCCTATTTTGATATTGTTCATAAAAGCAGATATTAATCTTTCATGAAAATACCAGAAGGAAAATACTAAAAGGGAAAAGACTAATGTTAATTAATCCTGAAGATTTTTTTACTTGCAAACAAAACTTGAAGAAAAAGTCTTATTTATCCATAAGATTTCATTCCAGATCGGATAGGATATCATCGTTTGACCTTTTCTGTAACAAACCACACACCACCAGCCAACTGTGCCTGTGCTAAAACAAATAACTTGCCAAAAGGAAGGTACCTAGTTGTAATTTAAAGACATTTAGAGCTGAAGGAGGTTTTGGAGAATGCCTTGCTCCAACAGTTACTCAGTATGGAAGGTGCGTGTTCAGCGTCCAATCTTGTCTACCAAATTGAAATATTGTAATTTCTCTGCATTTTCTCACTATATTACATATCCATACAATAAACAAGTTTTAACAGTGTTTGGTCAGAAGGACTTACTCAACTCTTGATATTTCTTCATGAACACCTAAGACATCACCAAATCCGAACCCAAATCTTTGCTGATGTGCTCTGTACACTTTGAGACGAGAGGCTAAGATTGCAGTTCCTAAAAGCTGTCTGAGAGATTTAGGCACGGGTCTCATCAAAGCAGGGGAAAAACATCTTTTCCTTCCCTTATCTCCTAACTTGGAGGACCGACAGACTCCCACGAAAGAGCATCTCTGGATGAGACACCACAGCGCAGCAAGGAGCTGGGATAGTGCAGGAATGACAACCACATACAGTACTGATTGACACTTGCACCAACTAAAGGTGCACCCGCATCATCCCCTGAGCATCGTCACAGCCGAGCAGCTCGCTCACACCATGAGTGGTAGGTAAGAGCCAGCCACAATCAGAAAGTTACAGATTCAAACAGTTACAATCGATATTAACAATCACAGAATAGCTAGGGGTATCTCTCAGCATGTCTTCCTTCAGAGAGAGTTTTGAAACAGGTATTTTCAGTCCAAATGTCCATCTGTGACTTAAATTTTTAATTCAAAACCTGATGACGCTCTATGTACGAATCGTCCTTCTACTGCACTGTGCCCCAAGGCTGGCAAACTCCTGCTACGCCCCACAACAACAAACCAACACGTGACCGGGGGTTGAGCAGCAATGAAGCAGATCCACCACCACGTCTCATGCCTAACTTTGCACTTCCCAGCCACATCCCTCCCAGTTGTTGTGCCGCTTTTCCTTCCATATGGCCACGTTGTCATATGTCCCCCAGTCTGTTCCCCACAGGATATCTCCTGCTGGGAAAGGACTCCCCAGAAGAGGGGTTATCCTCGTGAATCTAATGATGCCTTCATGGTCCCCTCCAGCTCTGCCCAAGTAGAGGTCCCAAGTACCTGAGAACTTACAGCTGGCTAAATTCCCACTGCCCTCTTGCCTACGCTCTACCTGATGCCAGGTAACCAGGCTAGGTTCAGCTCTGGACAGCCTCCCAACATCCTTCTCAGCCACATACGTACTTATTGGGGACAGCAAAGATGACTGCGCCAAGTCTCCATGCACCAAGCAGCTGCTGTGTTTGACCCGGAGGGGTCGGCAGTATGCCTGTCTTCTCTGGAGCTTGTAGTCACCCTGCAGCCGTTTACACCGTGTGTATCCAAGCTCCGACTCACTGCTGATATCAGCGCCAAGCAGGTATTCACAGGCATCTCTTTTTAGGGGATGTAGAGCCCTTCGCACATCTAGAACAACAACTGCACCCTTGTCCCAGCGGGGCTTCAGCGATTTTGACAGACGCTGGCAGACCAGCTCTTCAGACCCTTCTCCCAGGGCACGCTCCTTCAGCACAAATTCATTTCAAGAGAATTTGAATGTGCTGTGAAAGAGCAAGGAGAGCCACAACAAAACTGATAGCACAGGCTCACTCTTCTATAGGTCCAGGTTTCCACTGTGTTTTGTGTCATCTCTGGTGGCACTGGGCTTGTGGCCTGGTGTGAATCAATAGTTGCAAAGGAGAAGCTCCACTCAAGTTGCATGCGCGACTCAGAGCCAGTGGAACAAGCCAAGCCTCAACCACCACCAAAGCAATGCACCGAGTTGAAGTCGTGCAGCCACGTTTCTGGACTGCCCTTGCTGCCACCATGGATTCATCTTTCTCCCACCGGGTGACCTGATGTGGGCATCAGCTTTTATCAGCTTGTGCATCAGGACGACAGGCAGCATCCTGGCCTGAGATAGCCGGTGGAAAGGACATACTTGAAGAAAGAACAAGTCACACAAGACAGAGGCTAGCTGTACAACTTCACATAGGACTAGAAGGTATTTAGACAATGCAGCAACAAGAAAGGTACACACTTTTATAGGGAATTCTTCCTTTTCTAGTTCCGTAACAAGCCAATTTGCCAATTAGTGGAATTAATTCCAGCACATTTGCATCCTTTAACTTTTTCTTTTCTCCACTGCAATACTCCCATCTTCTCTCTGTGTCTCACAAGAGATTTGTTGTTGATCTCCCCTTTCAGTTGGAGAGGGCGCAGCCTGCGGCTCGCCTTGATGCCCATCTGGGCCAACTGCCAGCTGACCTAACACAGCACTAAACTTCTGAGTCAATCAGGACTCTTTTTTGGCCAGTAATTTTCCCAGTATTTGTAGGAAACGCATTAAGTCTGGGAACTCTGCTCATTCATCAGATCGATCAAGTTTGTCAACAAGGGTCAGGAATTATTGGGAGTGGAAGAAAGACCAGGCAGGCATAATGATCATGCAAGGCTTATTTCTTTAGGAAACCAGTCTCAAACATAGTACTGCTAAAGCTGGGGAGCTGTGCTAATTAACACTAGCCCATTAATCCTCCTAGCCCCTCTGGACTGCTGCTGGAAAACACAAGGCTTGCTTCTAGCAACGTGCTGGCATGGGTTCCCCTGGGTACCTGACTCAGCAGTCCTTCTCCCAGAGTGTAAATTACAGCACAACCAGTAAATTTATTCAAGTTGGGAGAGTGGCGAAGTACCCGCTCGTACCTCTCCTGGCTATCAATCTTGTCACCCTGCCAAGCAGACTCGAAATGACAGCTATGCAGTCATGACATGGAAACAAGAACTGCTGCATCATACCTAGCTTCCAGAGGCGTATTTAAAAAAGGAAGAAACAGAGATGAAGCGAGTAGAGAGGTTACCAAACACCCTTTCAAACCAGTCTAGCTTGGGCTGCCTATTGAGAGGACACACACTCCACAATAGATGCGTACCCGTGGCTAATGTGGTGATCTTGCACCCTGGGTTTAAATCCTTCCACAGAGCATCAGACAGAAGGAATGTGGAGATGGAACAGCCTCTGTTCGTTGTTCCCAAACTGTCACTGTCCAGTTTTCCCTCATCATCCTCATTAAAAGCATTTCTAGCTAGCAGAGATGATGAATTGCAGGTTTTCATAAAGAAGATATTTTCTTTGCTCTTCTCTCAGATTAGAAAGGATTTCAAGGAGTTTTAGGATTTTCACTGGAAATTCTGTTCTGAAAATTCTCCCTAAATTGTCAGAGCACCTCCCCCTTCCTTGCAGAGACAACTGGAAGGCCATAGGGCCCTTGTGTCATAGCTGTAACTGAGGTAAAGCTCTCCTCAGCCATGCTAGGGATAATTAGGCTTTTACCCATTATTAGAGAGCAACGACTCCTTTTTTACCCCCAGAAAAGGAGAGAATGTGCCCGGGCGAGAGAGCTAGGATAGGCTCTGGATCCATCTCCAGGTGGAGCCTCTGCAGAGCAAAGATACTGGGAAGTTGAGGAAGCTCAAAATAGATGTATGTAACGCTAACTCTTCTGACCTCCTGCCGTCTTCCCTTTGGTCACTTTCCCTGGCCAGGCTCATCGTAACCAACAAGGCAGCTGATAACGCTCCCTGTCCACAGGCCCACGGAGCACCAGGAGCTGTATCGGCAGCCGGTATGGCTCCGCGTATTGAGGAGCTCCATCCCTGCCTCATGGACTTTGGACACTGTGCTGCAACACAGCAACATCTAGGGGACACAAAACACCCTCTAAAAGCTCTGCTTTTCTCAGCAAGCTTGGAAACCCTCACCCCCCCATGAACTTATGCACCCCTTTCTTCTCAGCAGCGCAGCCAGGGCAAGGAAAAGCTGGAAATGAAGACAGGTAGAGCTATTGCAAACCCTCCTTGAGAAGAAGATCCTGGAAAAGCAGTGCTTCCGAATGGTTGTGGTGTTTGCTTGCAACTCTAGACAAGTTGCTGCTACAGCCCAGGCCACCATGACCATGGGATAACAGTGCTGGTGGATAAAGGAAGAGCAACTGACATCATCTACCTGCTGTGCAAAGCATTTGATGCTGTCCCACACAACACCCTTGTCTCTAAAATGGGGGAGACACGGATTTGATGGGTGGACCACTTGGTGGATAAAGAATTGGCTGGATGGTTGCACTCAAAGAGTTGCGGTCAATGGCTCGATGTCTGGGTGGAGACCAGTAACGAGTGGGGTCCCTCAGGGGTCAGTATTTGGATCAGCATTATTTAATATCTTTTTCAGGGACATGGGCAGTGGGATTGAGTGCACCCTCAGCAAGTTCGTGGATGACACCAGGCTGAGTGGTGTGGTCGATACTCTAGAGGGAAGGGATGCCATCCAGAGGGACCTTGACAGGCTAGAGGGGTGGGTCCATGCAAACCTCATGAAGTTCAACAAGGCCAAGTGTAAGGTCCTGCACCTGGCTTGGGGCAATATCAAACATGGATACAGGCTGGGCAATGAGTGGATTGAGAGCAGCCCTGAGGAGAAGGATTTGGGGGTGCTGGGGGATGAAAAACGGAACATGAGCTGGCAATGTGCGCCAGCAGCACAGAATCACATCCTGGGCTGTATCAAAAGCAGCACGGCTAGCAGGTCAAGGGAGGTGATTCTCCCCCTCTACTAAGCTTTCATGAGTCCCCACCTGGAGTACTGTGTTCAGCTCTGGGGGCCTCAGCATAAGAAAAACATGGACCTGCTCGAGCCAGGTCCAGTGGAGAGCCACAAAGGTGATCAGAGAGCTGGAGCACCTGACCTATTAGGACAGGCTGAGAGAGTTGGGGTTTTTTTAGCTCCAGGGAGACCTTATGTCAGCCTTCCAGTACCTAAAGGGGGCCTACAGGAAAGATGAGAAGAACTCTTTTTCAGGGAGTGTAGCATGAGGGGTAAGGGTTTTAAACTGAAAGAGGGGAGATTTAGACTAAATATTAGAAAGAAATTCTTGAGTGTGAGGGTGGTGAGACACTGGCCCAGGTTGCCCAGAGAAGCTGTGGCTGCCCCATCCCTGGAGGTGTTCAAGGCCAGGTTGGACAGAGCTTTGAGCAACCTGGTCTAGTGGGAGGTGTCCCTGCCCATGGCCAGGGGTTGGAACTAGATGATCTTTAAGGTCCCTTCCAACCCAAACCGTTCTGTGACTCTACGACCCAGGAATTGTGGCTGGGACACACAGCTTCCCCCTCTCTGGTATTGTCTCCTTCAGCATGTTCATCTGGGGCACAATATAGCGATATTCCATCTGATAGCATCAGAAGCTTATGTGTACATTTTACTGTGGGAAATAATAACAACACAATTAAAATAAAAATGAGCCAATTCCTTTGTCAAGAGCTTCAGTCTGGCTGTCACAGTATTCCTGTCCTCTGTTAAATTGCACTTTCATATTTAATAAAAAGTTTATTTACCCATTTTAACTGTCACAATGTGACACTTGGGTCCTGGCTGACAACCTCATTTTTCATATTCAACTAATTCATGCAATTGAAGCAAATTTGAGAAAGGATCCAAACCTGGCTAATTCTTACGCACAAATTCCACAGCATTCATTGCTGCTTCTCCTTCATTATTTGTCCCTATTACAGAATTAGATCAGAAAGCCCAGTATTTCCACTTCCATAACCCTTCAAGTTTGCAAAACATTTTCCATCACATCGGAAAAACTGGACGGTTGTTGGAGCATTAGGTTAATTAGGTAGTTCAACAAAGGGCAAGATCTGATGTCCTTCGGGCACTTAAACTCTTGATCTTGCAATAAGTGTTATTTTTTAATCAAGGATTCTTTTTTTCTTTTAATTCTTAATATTCCTTATCACCATAGTGCCCTGCGGCTGGAATAAGTATTATGTATTCCGATACACGCTAGGCTCACACAGTGCATTGTGAAGTGACAAAATTCTTGTTAAGAGATGATCTAAATTCTGCAAGACTGCCTAGAAGGATAGTTTTGTATGAAGAATATGCAACTGCCTAACATTAATTTTTTTTTTTTTTTTTTTGGTTTTTTTTTTGTTTTTTTGTTTTTTTTTTTTTAACCCTGCTCGTACCAAATCAATCAAGAATCAGAACATGCAACCGCTCTGCTTGCCATCAGCCTGATTTGAGAAAGGAGCAGCCAGAATTGAAACCAAATTACGACACAGGTTATGTACCACATTATGATCACAAGTCCCACACCGCCACAGCTTTCCCAGGCTCACGCTGAACGCCTGCACGGAAGGGAGCACCAGAAGGAGCAGAGAGCTGTGGCGGGAACAAGCCCTCCTCAGAGCAGAGAACTTGGCTGCTCCCAACTTTCATGACACCATTTCAAAGCCTCTGACTAAAGACATTGAGCTAGCCCACATTATCTTCCACTCCCTGCTCTCCTACCACCCAAAATACTCAGATCTGTTTTCTACGGCCTTCCTAAGTCACCCAAGGGGTCACCCAGAGGTTGGGAATGTCAGAGCACGTACCTGCATCCTTTCTGCAGGACTGCATGGGAGAAGACGTTGCGCCGCCCAACAGCTGTTTCGGTCCAGAGCGGTTTGCAGTGCCGAGGTTTGTATTCTGGGTTTGGCCTGATGCCAGCTGTACCTGGCACAGTGCATTTAAGGGAAT
>VYXH01000384.1:12370-42873 GCA_013397275.1 Burhinus bistriatus
TGCCCGGCCCAGGGCATTTAAAGGAAAAAAAAAAAAAAAAAAAAAATCACACAAAGGACCCCTGCCCTGCACTCACCCAGATCCCCAAAATGACCTGGCTTCAGGACAGTTCTAGGTCTGTTTTTCACAGTGATGATGAGCTGGCAATGGACCTTACAGACAGGAGGCAGCTTTAGTCCCAGGCCTTTGACAGGATAAACCCCCTAAGAAACCTGCTCTCCCAGCCCTAAAATAACACGATCTTCTCACCCCCATTCACAGTCAATGAAGTCCTGAGGATTAAAATCAAATTGCCCCCTGCCCCGAGGTAAGGGCTAGGCACTATTACTGCTCACGCCTACTTATCAATAATTAGGATCAAGTGCATAAAGGCACCCGCCCCTATCACAGAGATACCTAATTTGTCAGCAGGGCAATGAACAAATTAACCTCAATTAATCTGGAGATCATCAAAACATTTGCAGCTTTGGATGCGCAAACACGACTTGGGCTTTTAAAAGTCTCCTAGGGCACTAAAAATTGCCATCCCGCTTTTCCTCAAGAGCCGATTTTGCCAGCGTGAGCTTTCTGAAGAGACCGTTAACGGGACTAGCTCATTAGTCTAACTGAGCTGCTAGAAGGCTCCCTGCTCCCCATTGCACCACTTCCCTGCCTTGCCCACAGCCTGCCCGTGCTGTGCCTGCGCTGGTCCTCGAGGCAGGAGAGGCTTGCAGAGGACCGGGTATTGACCAGAGGAGCTGGAGCAGGTCTTCAGAGGAGGACAAGGGTAGTGCTTCTCCTCTGCACGCCCCGGGCTGAGAAGGTTTGCTCTGGGAAGGGCACCAAGGACTTATCTTGCTGCAGCTGAGCCAAGTGGATCCTGTTAGCGCGCACCTCCACCTCCAAGGTATAGACTGAGACATCTCCTGAAGATTCGGGAGCAGCTGATACCTCCCTCCAGTCCAGTAGAAAGTGATATTTCAAACAGCCATCGAACAAGGGACTGAGGAACAGGTCTGCTCACTGAGAGTTTCCCTGGGGCATTGGCATCCTGGTCAATACGGAGCCAAGCCTTTGCCTTCATCCACGTAGCTCGTGGACACTGCACCTTGGCCATTCCCGTTTACTGGGCAGCTCTATGTACCTCTACCAGCAAACAGCTGGGCACCAGATTAATTTCAGTGATGGCAGAAAAAAAAAAAACCCAACCAACAACAAAAACAAAGCAGCACAAAAAAAGAAAAACAAGGGCTGTGGGATATGTTGATTCTTGGCTTTCCTGCCTGGAGAAGCAGCTGGTCAGCCAGAGTCTTTGGTGGATCAACCCTGAGTAATTTGCAGGTTCTTAGGTCCCCCAAAGCCCATCCACTGGCCTGTCCTTCCCAAAGTACTACATCGCTCCACCTCCTGGATGTCAGGAGGAAGGGCTGGCCCTGTTCCTACTGGCAGAAAATACTGCAGCTCCTGGTCAGACCCAGGCACTGCCAAGGGGCAGGACTACTTTCCCTCCTGAGCTTTCTCTGTGCTGCCAATACAACAGCACTAAGCTTGGCTACAGCTTCACCTGCCTGTCGAAATAACAGAGCAGACCCTGTCCCCCTACACGTCACGTAGGACAAGGAGAAGTTCCCTCTCAGAGGAGCTTGTCACGGACTCCCACTCCCTCTCAGAGGATGGACAACCCAAACCACCTCTCTTTGTAACATATCCTGAGCCAGGTACTTCCCCAGCCCCATCATCCCCAATGCCTCCTCCATGCACATCGGCTAACGTAACTTAGGGTAGGATTGCACCTTTGCAACACTAGCTCGTGGTCTGGTTGTTAAACCGCCCAGATTGGGCACTACTGCTGCTGTACTTACCCGAATAGCGCTCATTAAGAGAGCAGAGAAGAAGAACAATAGCATTGTAGAAAAGAACTGTGTTTCCTATCTCAAGAGCTAATAATATCTCGGTCTTTCCTGCAAACCCATGAAGCATGGAGAATCAAAGCAAGTTCCTGATAAGAGCATTTTCAGGAAACAGAGATATTTAAATCATAAATTCTATCTTGAGTAGCCATTCCACACTATCCCAAGCAGGACACTTTCCATTTAAACACTTCTGACTCCTTACCCTTCAAAATATTCACAGAAATGCAAGATATACAGACTACTTCTGACCACTTTCTTTAACTGGTCTGCAATATTTTTAGATGTGAACAACAGCTTACCTTTAAGATCCTTACTGAACGCCTACGGACTTTCTGAAGACCTGTCTATAACATTTTCACTTAAAGAAATCTGCCCATTAGCATTCAATGCACATCGCTATATTTAGTTTTCAGGAAATATGACACATTCCACAGGAAGATTGGAAAAAAAATATAACAGTGGCCTATTTCTTTATAATAAACCTGTTGCTAAGGTATTTCCATTGATTTTCCTCTATATAACATATTTCTAAAGCACTGTAGAAGTAAATTTAGGATCCAAAGCAAGAAGAAGAAGAGTTTCTCTAGCAGATCTGGGTTTGGTTAATCAATCATTGTGAAGTAAAATAAGAAAAAAAAAAAAAAGGATCCTTCTTGCTGGCCTTATGAAGTGATGCACTGCAGTTCCTCAGAGCTGTGTAAGCCTCCTGTAGATTAAACAAAATTCATCAGAAAGGCCTGAGATGGGTTTCTGGAGAAGTGAAAAGAATGAGACACCAAGCATCCGCTGCATCTGCTATTTGCCGTTAATCACAGGCTTTCCTGCTTCCAAGCCATGCATGGGAAGGTCTCATGGTTTGAGGAGCAAGTTTGGAGCAACCCTTTCCTTTTCACCAGGGGCTGGACAGGAGAGGTAAGTTACAGGAGAGGATTCAATGCAACAGCATGTCCGGCCTCCCATCAAACTTGGCCCAAGCTAGCTCTGCACCGTGACAAGACTGACCCATAAGCACCTAAGTCCAGGAGCGAGATGTTTGGGAAAGCTCATCGTTCAACAGTCACGCCCTCATAGTTAAAAGCAAGGCTGCCAATATAGGTCAAAGCACTGCTTCAAGTACTCCCTGCCATTCCAATATGCAATGGAGATGCTTTTTCAGCCCACAGATGCAACGCAGCACTCGGAAGAGTCAGTCGCGCTGTCCGCTTCCTTATATTCCTGCAGCCATTCAGTGTCGCTACCAAAAAGGTCCATTTCCAAACCCGAATATACCATGAAAGCAAATGCAGGTGTCCCAGCTCATCCACATCTCGTTTTCAATTGAATCACCTACACTGTTTCAAAACATTCAGAAGGTTAAAAATGAAATTAAGCCTATCTTAATTTTACTTGGTGGAGTTTAATCGTATGTACTACAAGATAACAGAAACAGCCTCATTAGTACTGTTTACAGTGCCCATCCACGACATAACAGAAGAGAGACAAGAAATAATTTAATGTCACATAAATGAGCAAAAATAAGCACATCTGAGAGTTCAGCACAAAATTCTGACCTATGAAGGAAGCTTATTTAAAATTCACCATAACAGAAAGTGACCATTTCACAAATTGCACAAGGTTCAGTTTTCTCAATAGATAATATCGTTCCAGCAACTTCACCACCCTCCACCTGGGTTACATGAGAAAATCGCTTCTCGACCTCTATCTGGGGCAGTGGTTTTTAACGCCAGCCCAAGGATTCATGGACTTCTGAGGGATTGCAAGCGGTAACTAATAAAACACATGCGTAGGGTCTACGTGGATCCAAATACTCTTCAGTGGTCTGTCCCTCTTCTGGAAGAGATTTAGCATTCCAGAAATTGGGAGTATTTGAAAAATCACCTGTCCAAATGGCAAACAATTGACAGCAGTGACCGTACCTTACACTGGAAGTGTAGAGCACCCTATTTTCTTGACTGTAAGGCAACACAATGGAAGCAAACATGAATAATGTTGCTGGGCTGATAAGGTCTGCTTGGAAATCATACGTACAGTTTTCTTGGCTGATTTCCATTCTGAATAAATAACCCAGATGCCCAGTCCAATTTCAGCCTTGAACAGTTTACCAGCCCAGGTAAACAACAACAGCACCCTACCCTGAAGGATTTCCACTCTGAAAGCATCCTTCCATTCCCCTCAAAGCCAGGGTGGGGCAAAGCTGTTTGTAGATACTAACTCGATTGTCAAAACATCAGCAAAACGTGAAAAGGAGTGGCAGGGGGGGACAGGTGCTAAGGCTTCTTTGGCCCTCCAAATGGGCTTGTCTCCAGCAAAACACTCAATCAGGAACCAACTGGTCCCAGTCCCAGTGAAGCTTGTGGAGCCAGAGCAGCCCAGCACGAGCGAGTGCCGCACTAAGCCACTGATTCCAGACCTTAATTCAACTATTCACCTATTCTTGGTCACCTGGAGGCTGCACCCTCGCTCTCAACTCGTGAGACCCTCATAAAGAACTCCTCGCTTTAAAGCGCCTCATTAAGACCTGCATCTCCTTTTAACTACACTCCTGTAAATCATCAGGCTCTCTACTGCAGTCGATAAACCACGTGAGCAGGGGTTAGTTCTTAAACAACTGGCTCAAATCCACCTCTATTTTGGCTAATTGATATCTCTAAGTGAATAACTGTGTAGAAGTGACCTTTGGTGAGAAGAGAAACTTAAATCTCAGAAAAGCGTTACTGGTTTTACTAACCCAGCCAGCTGGATTCCCAGAAAAGTCAGTATCTTGTTCCCAGCATAACTAAGGGCAGAGGTATCTTTTGACAACATTATTTTCTGGTTCTCTCTTTTCAGCCAAAGCCTATTGGAAGCCAAAATGGGCTGGACGACTCATAGAATGGTTAGAGTTAGAAGGGACCTTAAAGATCATCTAGTTCCAACCCTCCTGCCATGAAGTTAAGTAGAGCGTTTCTTTGAACAAATCTTAGTTAACATCAAACCTGGAAACTCAGGAGCATCCTACAGGTGACCTTGTAGTTTTGCGTTGCCCGACTCTGAGCAGAAGAGATTAACACCACCTACACACACCCCACAAAAGCTTTGTTAACAAGCACAACGGAGCTGAATCCGACACACACAGCAAAGTCCTGTTGTTGGCTTGTCGCAGACATCTATGGACACCATAACACTGCAAGATCTCCAGCTCTCCTTTCATAGATAGAGCAGCAAATTGGAAAATGCATCCCATCCCTAGCTATCTCCCTTGTTCCACTCACTGTCTGCAGTGTACTAGAGGGCTGCTTCTTACCCCCAGGAAATACAGTAATCAAGGAGAGACCAGCCATCTCCCAGACTAAAATGTCCAAAGCCTGGTAGTCTTATCCTTGCAAACACTTCTCTGTCCCCTTCTCAAGGTTTTTTCCCCCATTTACTCCAGACTGTCTGGTCATTGGGCGAATTCTAGCCTCAGACAGCTGCAGTATATCTTCTCTTGCCCATTTAACCTTCAGCAAAAGCGATCATGAGTTATTTGTCTCAAAAAATATTCTCCACCGAATAGAAAGATACTGAAGTCAGTCGTATTACTAACACACAAACGAAACCTTAAACCTGATGTCAAGCTTGGGACTCCTTCAGGATGCCACCTGGTACTGAGAACCCAGGATACAGCCCTGTAAGGTCCCACCTTGCAGGTAGGATGAACCATTGCACCGCATTGCATGTGCATGCAAGCCTGCAAGACTACAACAGAGTGCCTATGAGTCTTTTATCATTTAATAAGAGTCATTTAATAATGAGTCATTTCCTAAAATGGCCAGTGGGTTACCAGTTACCCGGCTGCTATTTTTCAGTTGCACAGAATAAAAAAAAAACCAGCAGGTACCGGAGAGATCTTGGTCCAACAGTCACACATCTAGAATCAACGGCTACCAGCTGCAGTTTCCAATGAAGGTGGCATCCCTCGTCCCATTGGATCCACTCCTGGGAGTTTTCCTTCCAGCCAAAAAAGGCTCAGGGTCCCAAGGGAACGTGTGACAGCCTGAAGCATGCGGATAGTCAGAGCAGGTGACTGGAAAGTCTCTTTAGACCTTAGACCCCATGACTTGAGGAAAGCCTCCTCCAAACACCAGGCGGTCATAAATCAACGGGCATCTTTCTGACTCAGCAGAGACAGCATCACCTTAAGTGACACTGAAAAACGAGCCCGCAAGATTTGCTTTGCTACGCTGCCTTCTGTTTAGCTTCCCCTGAAATTTAAATGCCTGAAACGCCATTAATATAAAGAGGAAGCCAGGTGTGAAATGAAGTAGTTCAGATGCAATGCTTCAACACGAAGTTGTTGGTATAAATTGGAGGCAAGCTTATTCAAGCCAAAAGCCTAAAAAGTCATATGAAAAGGAGTATCTAGGTAGGATTTATTTATAGGTCAGTTTGTCCTGAGCCACACCACATCCCCTGCAAAGAACAGCTTAGCTGTATCCATTGTCAGCTTTCATGAAACACTTGGGGAAATTTTCTGTGCTGAAAATCCAGCCCAGACCCTGGTATCAGCAGAGCTGACCCAGAAAGCGATGGCCACCGGTGCTCACCTTTACTATCCCTCAGTCATGAGGTCCCTGGAAATAGCCGGTTCTCGGAGCCTAGGGAAGGGTCAATGGGATTTCAGGCTGGCTCCTGACGGCTCCATGGGTCGCTCCGTTCAACTCTGGGGTACACTGGAAGAGACGGTAGAGATGGAAAGCATGACTCTCATGGGAAACACGAGGAAAATGCTTGTTAGCAATTAATTAGCTAACCGATGATGTAATTCTTTGTGTGTTTGAGACAGGCTGGTGAATAACTTGTTTGAAAACTATGGCTCATTTTAAAACAACTGTGTCTTAAGGACAGTACCCAAAGAGGAGTCAGAATCTGAAAGACTTTCTGCAAAATTAATCCATCCCTAAGGATATGAACTAAGTTGTAAGTTGTATTGTAATGGTGCTTTGGCTTTTGAGTTAAGGAGATACAAATTTGGGGAAGCACACACAAACAAAAAGGGAAACAGAAATCCTTATTGTAAAGAGGGAATTGAACTCCACTTAGAAAGTTTAAATGTCATTTACTTACAGTAAAAGTAGAGGTTATGCAAAGATTAAAAGACAAAAAAAAAGTTTTAAAATCATACTTGGACTTCCTGGCAATCCCCCCAACATCTTCTAGAAGCAATAAGCTGGATTCTCTGCCCAAACCCTATCTTTCCTCCTTCTTTCTTCTACCCTCCCAAATCTTCCGTTAGCAGGAATGCCTGGCCATGACGTCTCATCTTTTTGGAAAGCAAAATCCAGCCCTGCCTGCTTTACTGTGCTACATCTGAATATTTGTTTCTTACCTGGTGACTGCAGAGGAAAGTTACAGGCTCATTGCTGGAATTGCATCAATTTGCAAGTTCAGCGGTGTCTATTTGGAGAGAGCAAGCAACTATTTTAACACTGTTAGCATTCTCAGAAATAATTTCTGGAGAGATTTTCTATTTACATTAGTGTTACTACTCTGCATGGTTACTTCCCACGAGAAATATGGACTGTTTTAACAATAAGCCAGTCTCCAGCTTTCCACCCAAGAAGTGCTATGCAGTCATTCAAGGCTGATTCCTTTGGAGCCATTTATTATCCAGGTTCCTCGCTTTGTACCAGTGTTTCATTGTTGAAGAAGTGTCCGAGAAGATCCTCCCACCGAGCCACAAGGTTCAGACTGGTTGCCCTTGCTTTCTAAACTCCTTCTCAGAGAAGAGTCTAGGTGTGGCTGGATCCAGTCTTAGCCTCCGACAATAAAGAAGGGTTCAGACCTAAGGTTATTCCACAGAGTTGATTTCATACAGCTGTAGCTGGGTGCCTCCAAAGAGGTCCCCCCCTTGGTTATTTTCATGTGCTTTTTAAAGCCTGATGATCTATGACACAATCTGTTCATGCCCCTGTTCACGTGACAAGCCTTTGTCTTTTGCCCAATCAAATTGTTCAATGGTTACGTGTCTTCTTCAATGACTGGAGTTTTGGTGCAGGTGCCTTTTCCTTCTTACACCGTTTCATGATCTCTTCAGCCATCTGCACCTGGATCTCATCCATCTTCTGCTGACTTCGGATAGAGTGGTCCCTTTCTTCACTATCTGCACCTGAAATTCATCTGTTTCTGCTGACTCCAGGTAGAACGGTCCCTTTCTTCACTATCTGCACCTGAAATTCATCTGTTTCTGCTGACTCCAGGTAGAATGGTCCCTTCCTTCTTTTCCAAGAATTATAATTTCCTTTCCTTTGATCATAACGATCACTCTAATTCATATTGATCAAGCATACAATCTTCATTAATATTAGTTACACAATTTCATTATGTTAGTTAAGTTACAACATATCAAAGTCCTACAAGACTACTAGCCATTCTTCTTAGACCAAGTTCACCACGTTGCTGGGTTACAGCTTGTGGCCACAGGAAGGCTTCACCGATCTAGCTACTTATGCTAAGCACAACTTCAGTTTCCAACACTCATTTTTCTTCCAGCTGAGCCCTATGTTCCTTCTTGGCACTTTTAAAGACCCTTTTACAGTATCTTTCTACTGCACAAATTCAA
Source organism: Burhinus bistriatus (assembly GCA_013397275.1). NCBI lineage: Eukaryota > Metazoa > Chordata > Aves > Charadriiformes > Burhinidae > Burhinus > Burhinus bistriatus. Next base: position 20,843 of record VYXH01000384.1, read on the forward strand.
TCAGTTTTTGAAACAAAGACATGGAAAAATCCACCGTGGCCATTTTTGTCCCAAAGGTCCACGACAGTCCCCAGCTATCTTTCTCTCCTACAATTCAAACATTCTTGAGGTGAGGGGAGGGTGGCGTTTTGTTGTTGGTTGAGGGCTCAGCCTCTGCAAGGTCAGAGTATTGGTCTGCCTCCTGGCATATGCCGCATCCCGACCACACGCCATGCCCTCCCCTGACTAGGCCCTCTGCCCATTTTTCCTCCTGTCTGTAGGTCTGTACTGCAATGCCCTTCTCCCTGGGACGCCCAACTGCTTTAGCTGTCCTGATATCTGCTCCCAAAGGGCTTGGTGAGGGATACTTAGCCCAGCCTCCTGCACCCCACGGTCAAAGTTTGCAGCTCCGCCTGAGATAGACTTCTTCCCAAATACAACATGTCCCAGAAGGAGTGCTCAGTTGGTGGTTCAGGGTGCGAGACCACACTCCAGAACCTGGAGGAGGTGTGTGGATGGTAAGGTGCTGGAGTTCTTACTGGTGACCTGTTTAACCTCGTAGCACGAAATAGTCCCAGTTCTTTCTTGTCACCTCGGCACTGACTGGAAAGACTCTTCCTGGAAGATGCGAGCCCTGTGCTCCTGGGGTGGTTGTGAGGGAAGGAGGGCAATGTTGTGCCATGGAAGAGATGCCTTTTCTGGATCCCTTTCTTCCCCCACAAGCTCTTCTCTGTTCTGTGCCCGGTCTCCGGGTTCACAGGCTGGACTGTGCAAATGAAGTAACATGTAGAGACAACCAAGGAACCAGGGGGAAACAGTGCACACCAATGGGAGAACCTTAGGACCACAGAACCCACCACGGTAGCACAGACCAGAGTCACCAATGCAGAAATGATACCTGAGAAACTCTTTGCAGCATGCAGTCACCCTGCAGGCCAAGCAGGCTACAGAGTCTTGTAGGGTTATAAACCAGGGCTTTCCTCTGTCTCTCTTTCATGCAAACAACACTCCAAAATCCCAGCTAAGAAAACCAAATCAAACCCTCCCTAAAACGATCAGAAAGATGGGAAAACAGAAAAGCGAGCCCCTAGATCAGAGCAATTACGCAGTTTTCGGCAGGCTGATGATTATTATAAAATCCAGACAATACAGGCGAGATGCATCTTGCTTTCATCCCGTGTGCTAACTTAATTCACTGTTACACGACACAATAGTCCAGCCCCAGTGGAGAAAATTGCTGTGCACACTGTGAACTCCCACGAACAATAAAATGCAGTTCAGTCCCGCTTATTCATCATATCCCCATGACCTTGAGATATTTAAAAACATAATGAAAACACCTGAGACCTCCAAGTCTGAAAAGCGCTATGCACATACAAATAGCTTCTTTTTCAAGAGGGGCTTTGTTCAAAATTAGCAATTTTGCGTCTATTATGCATACTAAAAATTGAGAGCAACAGGTAAGTAATAAACAGCATTTCCTAGCATAGAAAAATAGGTCACATCAAGAGCAATTTTCTTCCCAAACTTGAGGTGTTTCTGTTCTCCTCCCTTTCCTCTCCAGACCTTTCCATAAATAAACTTCTTGAGAAGACAAAGAGCTCTTCTTCCGCTCCAAATGAGGAAAACACCTTACCCTAGCCTGCAGTTTGTCGGAACTCTCCACTGATTGCCATGTATTTGACACTCCCACTGAAATCTTGTCTTCCAACGCCAGCAGCAAGAAAAAGCCCCGGCTGAAGGCTCCAAGAACTAGCTGGTAGCGCCAGCTCAGGTCAGCTCAAAATGTCCCGCGGTCGGACTGCGTGACTTCAAGAGGAAGCTCCCTGTGACCTTCCTCTGTCTTGCAGGATGCTAATGCAATTAACCCCTTGCGCGGCAGCTGTGTGTAACCCAGGCAGGGTGGCAGAGCCATACAGCCTGGCCTGACCTCCCGCACCGAGAGGAGAGGCAGCTTGCCCGACCACGTCACGACGTGGGTGCTGACAGCGTCCCACGTCCACGCTATCAGTTTCCCCCTTCCAACCACGCAGCTTTTGAAACGGCTCGTGTTTCTGATCCTCTGCTTTTGTGTACCTCCCCCTCCACCAGCTTGTGTGATATTCTGGAGAAAAACAACCCTTCCTCTGGATGTCAGGACAAAAAAAAAAATAAGTTTGCTATTTCTGTTTGTAAATTACTGCCTGCTTTTTGTTATTGCCTGCTTTTTGTTATTGCCCGTTGCTGTTGAAGGGACTGAATCTTCTCCCCAGTAGAGTGTGGGTTCTGGTTGGATAGTACCTCACTTCTTTGCCCTGCCGCAGACCCAGGCGTATCGGGAGCCTTGCAGAAGACATTGCATTTAAGCAATCAGAGATGATGAACAGCCCATGTCCGCCCTACCAGGCGTCGTATGCAGGGCTTGAGCAGCTCATATATTGGCACGAGTAGCCATGGCCAGGCAACCTGCTGGAGTGCCCTGTGCCAGCCTGTGCTGTGTACTGGTGGGTGTTATGAGAGACGTGACAGTCCGGGCTGTCAGGAGAAGATAAAAGGGTTGGTTTGTTGTGCAGAATAAAAGGCACCATGGCGTGGGAGGGAGGCAGAGACTCTTTACGGACAGGACCTGCACGGTACGCCATGGGAAAATCCATCCAGGGTCTGTCCCATGCTGCATGAATGTGGGGTTCCCAGCATCTGAAGGGATGTAAAATTTACTCGCTGTCTATATTCCTCTTTTTGTTCTGTCTTATTAAAACAGCTCTTTTATCCCATCATTTGTTGTTGAGCCCTTCTTACTGACATCTGGAAAGAGCCCTGCACTGTCTGTCTGCCTCTCAAGCTCCCAGTGCAGAACACCAGGTCACTGCAAACAGGGTCCAAAGGACATCTCCCTGCTCAGAGTTTGCTGAAACCACCATTTAAAACACCGTGAGATGTGGCTTGGAGACACGAAAGTTTCAGTTCAGACTTGCCTCCTTGCAGAGCCAAGGCTGAAGTCTTTGGGCCAGGACATCTTGTTTGGCTACTTGATTTTCCTGTGCCCAGCAGAGTGGGGACCAGGGTTTCTAGGAACTATCGCAATGCACGCTGCTCGTGCGTTATTTTATGGGTTCCAACAGTCAGCGAATCAGTGGTGATCACCTGGTGGCATGCTAGTACAGAAGAGCACCAGAGCATCGCAGATCACACGTGAGGGCACTGGGATGGCGTCACGTCCCCGCTCCGACCCGCTCAGAAGAGAAGAGGGGGAACCGTGACTCAGATTCGCAAATTCCCAGTGGTGTGGACTAAGGTGAGACAACTCTCATGGTCCATACACAAACATTTATTAGATTCCCACAGTGATTAATGTATGTCTCAACTAGGTCCACGGTAATTGGTTAGGAATAGAGCAAATTTTGGCAAGCGGTAAAGTACGCCTTGCGTTACTTAACAGCAGATCTACAACAGATTATGGCAAGCGGTACTTAACAACAGATACACGATGAATTCTGGCGAGTGGTAAGGTGTGCCTTGCGTTACTTAACTCCAAGAGAAAAGAGAAAACAGAGGGATAGAGAAAAGAGAGAGAGAGGGAGATACAGAGATCACCGGTCCTGGTTCCAGCATTGGTCCAGCNTAGTCAACCTTAATATGCATTTTGCAGATAACAAGACAAAAAGTCATTCATTGGACACAACAGCCCTAAAACAGAGAACTAACAAGCTTCACAAGTTGAGCAGACTCATTTTGTTTTCCCAAAGGCTTCCTCCCTCCTGTGTCATTCAGGCGCGTTTCTCCCCACCTGAGTCACCCAAGAGATGAGCAAGTGGTCGCCTCTTCCGTTCTTTGAACGCAAGGTCTGCAGCATCCAGACTCCGCCTTGTCCACCCCATGGCTACAGCTGCATTTTGAGGGACTTGGGAGTGTTTGAGACGTTCAGAAAGGCTTGGAGGGCCTCCGCCCCCTCCCCTTATCTCTCCTCAGGCTGCTTCTCTCAGCCTTTGTTTCGGGGAGTTTACAAGTTGTCTCTTACAGATGGCATTTACCCTGTTGGCAGTTGTTCCTGGAGAGAAGTAGTGCTTCTGTCATGATAAGGCCCACGACACTATGTCACGTTTGTATTTCAGGAGGCTGAGAAAGCACCAGAATGCCAGAGGACAGGTCCTCCCTGAGGAAGGGTAGAGCAAGAAAGGCAACTTGCTCCGCTGCAGCAGCAGACGTGGTACACATCATATTGTGCAAAAGCCTGGAAAGAACTATGCCCACTACAGGTGGCAGGGTATTTAATGGCAATCAGCTCTTGTCCATCCTCACCTTCAGTTCTGCAAACGGGGATCTCCATCGCTGAAGAAGGAGGCTTTTGAAGGTGGTGTCATGAGGAAGGCTCCAGCAGAAAGGGTTATATTCACGCATGTTTTGTCCTTTCTATAAACATAAAGAGGTGAAGATTGTTTTGATTCCGAACGAAGGCTCTGGAGTTAGCTGGGAAGCCCTGTTTTGTCTTACATGTTATGTGGGAGCACCTGAAAGACTGGGGCTGCTCCTGGGGACTGCTGCAGTAAAGCAGCGACGGATAGTTTCTTGCTAGGGACCAAGATGAATGGGAAAGCCTGTCATTTATGAGGTTATGTTAATTTAGCTCCACTGAATCTCTCTGGGGACCAATAATATTGATTTAGGACTTCGTTCTGATGACAGCTGAAAGGTGTGAGCTAGAAGAATGGTCTGTGCCTTGCCAACTGCTTCGCCCGATTACTGTCCGCAATAGCAGCCTGGAGGTCTTGCTCCTTTTTCACCTTGAGTCTCAAGACAGGATACTGCAGCGTACCGAGCCATCTCTGTGTTTTCTGCACCAGGACACCCAGTGCCACGCTCCGGAGGGAGACTGCCTGTGGTGGGTACCACACCACATCTCTTGACGTGCTCTGAAGGTTAGATATGACCTGCGTCTTCAAGGGGAAGCCAGTCCTTACAGAACTCAATACAAACTTACCCCCCTTGGCTCCTGCAAAGCCTAGAGTGCGGTGTAGATGTTAAGTGGTGGGGTGGGGGGAAACTAAGAAAAAAGAAAACCAAAAAAACCCCAAATAAGCAAGCCCTGCACCTTGCGTTTCTCCTAAGGGTGCAGAGAACTTGTCCCATGGGGGGAAATAGCCAGGGACGCTCCCTTTTAGCAGGTCAGGATGAGTTGTGTCTGTTTGTACCATATACAACTGCACAAATTCCCTCTCTCCTCGCAGCTAGAGGGGTTAATAGCCGTTCCTCTGCTCACTCTGAGCCCAACGGGCATTTTTGGGTCCCACCTGAGCTGAGACAGCACTGCCTTGGCTCCCTGCGTGGCCAGTCCAGATATTAATTGGTCTAAGTGGGATGTCGCACTGGGAAGGCACCTCTGATAGAGCCAGAAATACCAAAACAGCCTCCCTTTTGTGGATGAGGATGCCTTTCAGTCACAGTAGTTGTTTTGTGTACCAGAGCACGGTGTTTATCCTCTTGCGTTCTAGCTTAATGGTTTAATTTGTCCCGTGAAATTGTGGCAGCAGGAGAACTGGACGTGACTCACCGATTTTCTCTTGTAATAGGAATCGTCAAAGCTCCTAAATGTAATCCTTGGCTTTGTGGGAACCTGGCTGACAGCAAAAGCTCAGCAGATCTACAGTGAAACAAAAGAGTGTGGAGCAGCTACAACCACATGTCCCCGCTGTTTTGCAGTGTTCCACCTTACAAGGCACCCCTAAACCGCAGGAGGCTGATCTTACAGCTGATCCATCCTCTGAGCAGAAGTAACTACTGCATGTTTTGGAGATGGGATGGGGGGGCTTGACATTATGAATCTTCTCCTTAGGAATTCTTCAAATTTGCGGGATCTTTTTCCTTGTGAAACAGGAAAAGCATGAAAATAAGACCCGCATCAGATTCTCTGCTAAGGTGTTAGATGTCGGCTGCTGCTCTGCCTGAAACTTCATCTCTTTTTTGAGAACAGGAGCTGTGCAACCCTTTTGCGTAAGGAGAAAGTCTTGGAGACATTGAAATAAGCATAACGAGTGCAGAGCTACTTGGCTGATTCTGCAGAAAACCAGAAGCGGTGTCCTGCAGACAATAAATGCTCCCCTTTCATCTCCGCTCAGAGGTCTAAAGCTGATCTCTTTAATGCCACCATTGCTGACTGCTTTCTTCCTAAAGAAATCACCTCAGGGAGGCGAAAGCGAGATTTCCTTACACAGTGTGCTGCCTACGGAGGCACAGACAGCCACCTCTCATCATATTTTGAAAACCTCCCTAGCCAGTTGTGGGCAGCTGCTCGGATTCTAACAAAAAAAAAATAAAAAAAGCTTCTTGCCTTTCTCCATTTTGTCTTTTACTGTTTCAGATAGGGATGGACAAAAATTGGCTTCATCTTACTCTGTACAGTTGAGGACGGCCGGATCAGTGGGGTCTCACCCCTTCGGACCTTCCTTATCAAACATATCCAAAACACGCTGATGGTTACTTACCCACCTGAAGTAGCTGGGGGAAACTGGCTTTGCTCCAGAAACCTCCCCAGACCTGTAGTGAGAAGAAACTGCAAAGGTTAACCACCGAGAACACCCGCTCTGCCCTTGTGACCCTGCCCCAGTTGTTATACAGCAAACAGGTACGTGGGAAGAGCATATACCCTGGAACTGATATTTTTAGAGTCTCTTTTTGGCTCCATAGGGCGGCAGGGCTGCCCTACCAAGCAGAGTTTTCTCTTATGAAAAGGCAAAGCATCACCAAAGCTTGAGAATCAATGTGCTTGGGTTAACCTGGGCCAAAACAGAGGTTAGAAGACAACCCCAGATTTTTCCATCAGCTTTCTCCCCTATTTCTTCAGAAATTCTCCTATTTCTTTCGAAAACCTGATCTCCTCGGGAGACAGGATACACACATTTCCTAAACCCAGCGTTTTCATCAAAGGTACAGAGTCTTTTCTGTCTTTGCCCCTTGTACTCCTTCATCATCCCAGCGTCTTGAGCACCTTTGCACTCTTGAAGCCCTCCATTGCTCTGACCATTTCACTGGCTCTCTTAGAAGTGATCTTGGCTGCGGTTCTTTGGTACAAAAGGCATTTAAAGGTCCTTTTGAAGCTGTGGACCTCAGGGTTTCACTGTGTAGCAGCAGAAGACAGATGGCCCATGCCAACCTAGCCTCTAAATCAGTGTGAGTGTTGAAGCGACCCAAGGAGGGGTGATGCCCAAGGCATCAGGCACGCCTCCGGCAGGGCCAGGTCCTTCACTAGCGTGAACAACTCTGTAGCCGTTCAATCCTGCCCTCCCTTGCTGTGCACAAAATGCTGGTGTCCAGCCTGGTCTTCCTCCTGTGTCCTGCTAGGAGAGCAGCTCAGCGTCACCGCAAAATGGAAAGCATGCAACTACAAAGCTAGGAAATGAATATCTGGAATCTCCCTTTAGGCTACTGGGTGCCTTTGCTTATCACTGCAGTAAAGAAAAAAGGAAGGGGTACATCTCGCTTCACTTAGTTGAAAAAGTTCTGAGTAATTTATTTAGCTTGATGTTGCGTTTTGATGAATAACGTGCCTGTCTTGGTGCGAGGCGCACAATCACATGTGAGAGGGGGCCATGGAGCAGGATCCAACCAGTGCACGTGATGCCAGTGGGGAAATTAACTACAAAGGACGTATTTTCCTTCAGCAATCCCAGTAAATCTGACTGCATCTTTCAGTCTGTAAATACCGCTGGGTACCGAGCCTAAGAGCACGTTGTGCCGGTAAACGGGGGGCAACAGCAGCCTAGAGGTAAATACAGCAAAGCTCGGGAGAGTGCTGGGCTCATAGGTCCTGCCAGCCGCCTTACCACGCTGCGCCCAGCTTCTCTCCCCTGGGGCGCAGCCAGCCCTCGCTGCTCCCCGGCAGCAGGAGAGTTTGCGAGACGCTGATGTAAACAGCCCTGGCGCCATACCCACGTCTAAAAGCTGTTGGTCACCATTCAGAGGAGCCGTGGCTTCTCCACTTCGGCACAAAAGGGGCACAGAGATTTCTCCCACGCCCGTGCGCGGCGACGGGCATTTTTCAAGAGCCGCCTGCGATGTCCGGAGCTCTCCCCTGGCTGACAGCTGGCAGCAGCTCTACCAGAGGCATGGCTGGGGCGTACTGGAGCCCTGCAGAAGGCACAGGTGAGACATTTGGGGGCATCTACTCCTGGGAGCCGTATCTTGGTTTACAGCTAGACCTGACAAGACACTCCGGTTGATCGTTACCTGACAAGCGTCAGCGGCTCTTGTCTGTGACCATTATCCCTTTAATATAAAACAGCGGGGAGATTAAATAACCTTCTGAAAACGCAGCCAGACTTTGTAGGGTCTTGGAACAGCCCTTATGGCGTTCTGGCGAGCTCTGCTTCTATTCCGTTTTCTCCACTGGCAGACGGCACGGCTCATTGTGCGTGTGAGCGTATTCAAAAACGCGACATAAATGAAATGCGCTCAGCTTTTGGGGATATATAAGAGCCCAGATGTGCCAGGACCTTCAGTCATTCTACAAGGTCTGAAGCAGAGGGAGCAGGTGCCGGTCAAAACCTTTGGTTTCTTCTGCCTCTGTCTCTCTCATTTTCCCTCTTTTTAGAGTTTTCTTGGGAAATGAGGTAAGTGAAGCGCTGAAATTCCCCCTTGGAGAGTCGATCAGCTCAAAGTCTGCAAAACCCCAGGCGGACATTCTCCTGCTGACAGCTTTTTCCTCCCTGGATGCTTCCCTTCTGAAGCCTGCCCAGCGGAGCTGCGCTCTGGCTCTGCTCTGCCCACCTGGAGCCAACCCTGAAGCCCCCCCAGATGCCTCAGCCCTGGCACAGAACCGTCCGACACGACTCTCGGGCCCGGCTCCCCGTCTTTCCGAGGAACAATCTGGCAAGCGTCAGCACACGTGCGGCTGCTCTGCCGCTCGTACACAACCTCGCAGCCCGCCACCGCGTTCCCGCGGCTTGCCGAACACCCGCCGTGAGGGATGCAGGTCAGCTGCCAATCAGTCCAGACTCTAGCCGAATAACGAAGGGGGAAGGTTAGCTGCCACGAGATCCAAGTGGGAAATGTTTAAGCTAATGTATGCTTCCCCAAAGACATCATACTTCTAAAGATTTATTCCTTTTTAGCAAGAGTCTGATCGCCCCAAGACCCCACCGCAGTGCAGGCATCTGCGGTTCTGGAGATGGTGTGACCTACATAAAGCAAGCAGACAGAAAGAGGGGCAGAAAAGCTGCTAAAGAGAACTGGCCAACCTTTTGCTCACGTTGGCAACTACAAGGTGAAGTCTCACAACTCCCAGCCCAGCTCATTAGTCCACACTGGCTGTGCCCGCTGTACAGCGGCAATATTTTAGTTCAGGCACAGCACAGGACTTTTTCTAAAGTAACTTCAATTTGTTTGTCGTGTTTCAGAGGAACACATATGCACCGGGTGCGTTGCTTCTATCTGGCAAGAGAGGGTCTATGTGTCAGGTGGGCACATATACCAGGGAAATGAAATACTACTGGATTATAAAGTGTTTGAGACGATAGGCAGTTCCAGTTCTTGCTAACTCCGTTGGATACATTTTCCCAGCGATCATCTTCTGGATAAAAATTTCAGCTTGGAAGCCGTCACACAGTCAAGAGAAAAAGGCCTGTAATGAGAATGACTGCAAATAGAGGGCATTTTTCTGTACCTCCAGCCTGCAGACGGGGATCCAGTTTCTCAATTACCTCTTCGATCTTTCCTCATCCCAACTGCTGCTCCAATAAGAAAACCAGCAACTTTGCTTCCAGGATCTTGGTTGTACAACCTGCTATGAGCAGGAAGAAGTCCATGGCTTTGTGTGCCTAGGTATAGGAATAAAACACATCTTGCCCTCACAAATATTTCCTCCTGGAATTAAAAACAACTGCAGATGGACCTGCATGCCTATTTGCCTTTGTGAACAAAACCAGCATCAACAGCGGGCTCCCTTGCTTCGGTTCCAGCTGACTCAGTAATTTCCTCATCTAACACATCATGGGGAAAAAAACTCAAACATCATAACTTATCCCGTAGAGATCGTACAGCCAGTCATCTGCAAGCCTGAGTCTTCAGAAATGAAAAGGAGAGGCTATAGGATAAGTTATCATAGTGGCACTTCCCAGAACCGCTACCATACTGCAGCAGTTGGCACGTGTACGAGCAGCAGACAGCTAAAAATATGTAGGCATCAAGGCATTTTCCCACCCTCTTCAGAGGTTAAAGCAAATGTGTTTCCATACGTGCATACACACACAGAGAAATATTTATACGGACACATATTTGTGCATGTAATTCTCATCATACATCCACTTTTGAACCTGTCTTAAATATTTTTAAAACTTCCTTACATAAAGTATCCTTTTGCACCTCCCTTATACGGGACTCGAAAGAAAAGAAAGTAAATTGCGCAAAGGTTTGTAATGTATAAACAATTCAGATTTTCTCCATGAAGTTGCCTGTGATGTATCATCTGGTGGGCTAAATAGAGACTATCTATTTCACCAGTTGCCTCTAGATGCAATTTTCAATGATCCGTCCAAACTGACAATAGGCATAACATTCTTCCATCACTTTTAAAAAGCTCGGGGCACAGTTCACAGAATTGTCTGGGACACCCAGACGTCCCCTCTGGCCTTTATACCTTTGACTCTGAGTCAGCACAGAAGTGAAGCAAGCATTCAGCATTATGTGAATTCAAGCTAAGCAGCTATTTAAGTGTTATAAAGACCCAGAGCCTTAACAAATTCCCTAGATGTGGCCTTAGGCAGAGTTTTGCCATGACCGTATGGGCTGGTTCCCCATATCACAGGGAAACTTCGATGAGTCAAAGTTTTCTTCAGTTTCTATCTTTCCTTACTGTCCCCTCAGCCTGCTCGTCAGCGGTATTTTTGCACTATGCTTGTGTGAGTGGTTCCAAAATTGCTGTAAAGTACAGCTGGGCAGTTATCACAGAGTCACGGAATCACGGAATTTTCAGAGTTGGAAGGGACCTCTAGAGATCATCTAGTCCAACTCCCCTGCTGACGCAGCAATGCCTAGAGCACATTACTCAGGACTGCATCCAGGCGGGTCTTGAAAATCTCCCGAGAAGGGGACTCCACAACCTNGATATCGGTGCCTAGCATAATATTATAGTTATTAGCATAGTTATTTTACCTGTCAATCAAACCTGTGACATATTTGGGGTGGTAAGCTGGAGGAGGCAGCAGTATCAGCTCTGGTCTGCTCCCCTTTATGCTAACTCCTGCATTTCTTCTGACATTTTGGGTTCAGTCATTTCTTTCTAACACTTTGCTGTATGCAAAATTTTGTTTTTTACTAAAACACCCCCAACCTAAACCTATCAGTGCAGAACAGCTCATGGGAACTTCTGTGGGAACTTCAGCACGGTTATTTCATGTGGCCATTCTCCTCTCTTGGGGCAAAAAAGCTCTCCCAAGTACACATCAGCCAGAAGGACACACTACTTCATCCTGGAGTCTTGTCTGCAGAAGTGAAAGAATGAAGGTATCCAGACTTCAAGACCCATGACTCATGGAGGTAGCATTTCCAAATCTTTCCATTTCCAAAGCAGTTGGGGTTTGCAAAAATCAACCCAAAAGATGTCTTTTTAAAACACATTTTCCCTCCTGATCAGTTCTGCAGAGACCAACCAATGAGGTCTTTCACTGCATGAACCATGCGTGTCCAAGGAGATGCCCTCCAAACCCGTGCGTGGCCCCCTGCATTGCCCCCAGTCACAAGCGGAAGGCAAAACTGGGAAAAGAAAGTGTTTCAGGACTCATCTCTAGAGAGGATGTTTTACAGAAGATAGAAGATCACCGTAAGAAGTAAAACACACCCTTAAGCATTATTTTAGCAGTTAACTGGCACCAGACAAAACAATAGGAGATGAGTATTACCAAGTTTTAAAGTTAGCCGCATAATTAACCAGAACAGTGAGAACAGCAGTTAGTCCATCTATTCTGTAATGAGAAACAATAAAAAAGAATCTAGGGGAAAAAAAAAACCTGGGAACCAGAGTTGTTTTCTAAATTGAGTTTCAACGAGGAACATTTAGCTTATAAAGAGAGATAAATTATAGGTATGCACTTAACGTGTGTTTACGGTTTAGTCCCTAGGAGACAGAAGGAAGAAAAATGATCCCCGCTTTTTTCCATCTAAGCTGCATTAGAATGAACAGTTGGGGCTGGTTGTCCATAATTCACTGGGAAGTGGCTGTACAGAAAACCTCAACACCTGCAGGCCTGCCACGAAGCTGTCTGATGAAGGGAAACACCAGCACCCCGGTGGCAGAGTCACTGCCTGAGCGAGAGGCAGCGGGAAGGAGGTGACCCACGACCAATTTTCACAGGGAGGCCCTTGGTTTTGTCCAAATGTGACATAAATTCCTGAGGAACTCCATCTCTGTGTTTCGGCTGTTTAGCAACGTGCCGAGGGTGGTGCACACGTGCTGAAGGTGAGCACAGCTGGTGGGGCTGGCCTGTACACCCCAAAATTTGGCCTTTGCATAGGCAGGTAGCTAAATCTGCACACTACATCACACACCTGAGAGTCACAGGCATCTCCCAGGGGATCACCACCACTGTTTGCTATTGGAGATGCCACAAGCCCTGGGAAGCTGTAGCCTCTTTTAGGTCTGGGTTACCAGCTGCTTTGGGGAAGACAGGGCACAGTTCCATGTCACAAATGGCATGGTTCCCCAACGGCTTTTCTCTTCAGAAAATGTTTGTCCTGCCTAGCAGTGTGCCTGAGACCAAGCGCGTGTCTCCCCTGATGTCTCACAGGGGCTGATCTTACAGTGCAGTCTTTCTCACTGGTGCCGTGATAAAGACTGCTCTATCCCAGCCCATCTCATCTCACCAAATTTAAGGGACTTAGTGTCTGTGAAATGACTGCCAAATTTGAGTAAGATGGGTCAAGAGACTCAAGGGCTCTGAGGTGCAACTGACTGACAGGCAGCATGGTCACACGTGCCTTGTGTCCTGGGAAACCACGTTGAACCCCAGCATGTTGAGGGTGCCTCCAAAATGCATAGGCTGCATCAGGAGAAGTCCAGAGATTCCTTTGCCCTGTGAAAACTCACCAGTACCCCCTCAGCGTGATTTTCAACTACCAAAAATCAGGCAGCCCCGGGTTTCAAGCCAGCAGAGAGTGGCCGTTCAGTCTCAGTGTTGCCCCAAGCATCGTCATGTCCAAGGCGCGTTCTTAAAATCTGTTGCGTTGCAAAGAGCAATTAGAAAAAAAAGAAAAAAAAAAAAGCCACGTAGCTGAGCTGAGGCTCTTCTTGGCCCCAGAAGGAGACTTGCAGATGTTAATGTTAGTAAACCTGATGTTCCCACGCTCTGGAGCCAGACTTCTTGTTTCTCTGAGGTACAAGCATGGGGCAACGTGGCAGGAAACATGTCCCACACCCTGGGGAGTCACAAGGACGGGCTGTATCTGACAGACATGACTTCTCATGGGGCCTTCTTGAGCCCAAAGCCCCAATAAATGGCTCTTCACCGCAAGCCAGGGCCCCAGCACCTCTCCCATGCCACAGCCCCAAGCAGGAAGGACCACAGGATGGCTCTTTGTAGGGCCCTGCGAGAAGAGAAGGGCCACGCCATGGCGCTCCATGTAGATGGAGCATGGCTAAAACGGTAAGGACTCAAATATTCAAAGCCTGGGTGCAAAGGCTGCAAAACTCAGGGCAAGGGCAAGCTCCTGCTGGTTTTGTGGACGGACATGGTCATGAATCCAAGGGGTGTGCTGAGTCGTAGCTGGAGGCTGCGTCATTTCTCGTGGAGCAACACATTTGTTCTTACTCCCCACCTTTAGAATGTGCAAAGGAGAAAGTGAAGGTTATCCAGACTGATGCTGTAAACAGAATTTACTCTGAGCAATTAATTATGCCACAGGGGTGGGCACGTGGCTGCCGGCGCTTGAAAAATAAGGGGGCAGATATTGATTTAGGAGCCTTCTGCAAGGCTTCTGGTTTTTTGAACTCTTGAAGCTGAGGGGCAGGTATCCCCCACCACCAGCAGTCTATTTAACTTACTGCTGTTTGTGTAATCACACAAACACGCCAATTCTATAGCTACATGTATAAATTGGTCCACCGTCCAGAGCTAAGGTCCGTGGCTCCATATATGTCTTGCTCACTGGCATCTTTATGGAGGCAAAAGTTTGTATAAGAAAAGATGGAAAGCAAGGAAGGAAAATCAGGGTGAAATCACTGTGGGGCAGCAGGAAGTTAATTTTGATGCTGCGGATAGAAAATCCGATGAATACATGTATCTTAATGTACACGTTAATCTTAGTGCCAGAGCGGTGTAGCTAATTCCACATTCTGATTTCCGAATGTAGTAAAGTCTGAGAAGTTTTAAAGCAGAAAGAAGGAGACAAGTTATTTGTTCTAGAATGTAACAACCTTAACGTGGAGATCTGTGCCAAGTTAAAGAACGCAAACAATATGTTTTAACCCAAAACATGGAGGGGAAATGGGATACTGGTGAGGATAGCGAGAATATTCTAAGTATTTCTCATTTCTAGAGAAATCCTATCCCACAGCTCTTTCCTGGCCCTATAGAATAAGAGTGAAATGAGAGCTGCGTACCTGACCCCTTTTGGCTGTTCCTAAATCTCAACCCAAATGCCTTGACCACTAATATTTTCCCAGACCCGCTGATCTGAATGAGAACTTGAAACTCGAGTGAAGACAATGAAATAGAACCCAAATCTGATTACGCTGTTGTGACACTAATATAATTCCTTTGGGGGGGAGGGGATTAGAGCCTTTTAATGCTCTGTTTTTATAGGTTTGTGCAAAACACAGCATCAGTTTAGCTGGAGACATCTGGACTCTCCCTGCTAAATGAATAAAGGCTTTTTTTATGCAGAGGATTCTCAAAGGAAATAAGAAGTTCACTAGGGGGTGAATAAAACGTGGAATACATTTGAAATACTCAAAAGGGAAAGAAAAGCACTGCATAAAATTAAAAATAAAAAGATGCTAAGTTCTTGATAAATAAAAGTCAGAGAATGTAACACATGTCAAAGGCTACGCAGCCATGAGTAATGACAAAAGGTGATATTAAACATTGCAGAACCCTGATTAGTTTTGTAATAGTGTATAAATCTGTGAATGTACAACTTCAAAAAGAAGATTTAAATGACATCCTCTAAGCAGCTTACCAGAGCTCCATTTTTTAAATCTTCATTATTGTTTCTTGCTAATTTGTTTTTACCAGATTCTCCTACTATCTCCTGTGCACTCTGGTTATGAGGTGCTAAAAGGATTAGGAGCCCACGGATTTCAAGAGCAGTTGATCTTTTCTGCATGTTCTTGTTCCAGGAAACAAAAGCTTCATCGCTAACTCAAAATAAACTCAAAACTGAGTAACATAGGTTACCCTTTGCAAAACACTTTGGGAGAAGATGCAGGAGAACAGCTCTGTCTACGGCTGCTGACTTGCAACTGCGCCAGGATGGATAAAAAAGAAATCAGAAGTATGGCAGATTCACCACTTCAGCAAAAACGCTGCCCTCATTTCGCAATTATTACGAGATCGTGATGCCCACCAGCACTAGTCAGTTGCTGGACCCAGAATGTCAGAAAGCAAAATAATTTCGTTCTTGAAGAGTAAAATTGAAATCCCAGATGGCCTTATTCTCAAGCATGATGCCACTCGTGCATCTCCAGTTGCTCTGATCCCATGATCGAGAAGAACAAGTTCCACTAGGCCCAGGTTTTTACATCCGACCATTTCCCACTGCGCACTGCAACGACTGCCTTGGTGCACGTGTGGGTTGAAGGGTTGCTCCACGTCTCTCTGTACCCGGCTTTTAAGCCCGTGTGCTGAGCTTCTGTCACCTTCCGTATGCACCATGGACCCAATGCTTGACAACGGGATACTGACCCTGGACAGAACAACTGCATGGTACCGAGGAAGACCTTTGAAATTTTCTGCTGGTTAATGACTCTGCAAAATCAGGCTTGCAAAAGTGGTATTGGGTTTATGACACACACCATCTCCACAATCCCACCATCAGTCCACAGACTGCTGGTCCATTTGCTCCCTACCAAAATGATCCAGGCCCGGCATATGTGAAATACGAGGAGCAGTGCAGGGCAATGGACTAGGTTAACCTGGAAAAGCAGAAGCCAAAGGGACATCTAACCCCAGCCTGCAGCCTGGGTGACAAGTGCCAAGATAACAGAGCCAAACTCCCCTCAGCAGGTCCAGGTGGTGTAACAAAGGCAATGGCCACATTTGCAGTTTGGGATGTTCAGGCTGGGCATTGGAAAAACTTTTTCCCAGGATGGTGGTACATCCCCAGTCATTGGTGAGACAGACTCACACAGGCAAAACCACAGCTGCCCAGATCTAGCATTTGGTGAGAATCCAAGAAGGTCCTCTCTGACCAGCATTTCTGTGAGTCTGTAACTCTGTGAATGACTGTCTCTTTTTCCATTCCACAAACAACATCTGTATCACTTTCTCCAAAACTGCCTAACACCATGCACAACTATAGATAAATGCAGGGAAGATAAGCAAAGTACCAGACCAAATAACTGGGCTTACGTAACGGCTGTGTTGCTTCAGGAGAGCATGGCTGTACCCGGAGCAGGGAAGACCTTTCCCAGTTCTGGACTAATGAGGACTCACAACCAGTACAGCTCTTGCTGGTCATACCCATCATTAGCGTTTGCTGGTTGTTGCAGAGAGAAGGGGCAAACCCTCGCTGCGAACTCCTTTCAGAGGATTGATTTGGAAAAGAAGAACCCCAAAACTCATGGCAGTTAACCTATCTGGGATGTGCGCATGGAGGTCACAGCTTGGGAAGTCCTCACCAGCCCATGAGAGAAGGAATGGTAGCAAGGATGTCAGTAGTGTCCGGGGGAAATCTGGGCTTGGCTCACGTTCTGCACCAGTCACTCAGGAGCAACACCTGCACATCCAAGGGCGGTGGAATACCAGATTTAAAAAGACATCAAGATGCCAAAAGAAAAATCCCTAATGGGGTGGCAGGTAGGTTTAAGCTTGCCCGCCCACCTGGGCTTCACAGACACTGTCCATGTCTGTGGGACATTATACACCACAGGTAGACAACTGTTAGCCCTGCTTGGCCAGGCTGCGTCACCCATAGGCACAGAGAAAAGTCCTGTTTCTCTGCACTAGCCTGAGCAGCTCTTGGTCCTCAGGGAGGTGCCTGTCCTGTTTCCAGACCTGGGACTCCTCGGCTGACGGCCCAAAGGTCCTGCCACGGCTTGCGAAGCCCCGCTGTCCCGTATCAAACAGAGCACGGCGTTTCACCCGGCCTTCTTAATGCCGAGGGGACGTCCCCTCCCCACGGAGCAGACAAGCTGTGGCCCAGTCCAGCGAAACTGGAGCACCTCTTTGGAAAGGGTATCTGCTCCGCCTCCAAGGATGGCTCTTCCAGGGGCCCCGCTCAGCGAGCGCGGAGACCCGGCTCTAACGATTCGCGCACAGCACAGCTTTCCTTTGCCTCCTGCTTAGTTAACCGGAGCAGCAGCAGCGTGCCCAGAGCACCTGGCTTCGGGAGCACACAGGGCTGTGATGGAAGAGGACACAGGGTGACAAAACCCAGCCGCGTACAGCTGGAGAGAATCCATCACCGTTTTCCCCTGACTTTGGCCCGCTGCAGACAAGAGATTTCTTGTTTAAAACCTGACCTGACAAAGTCACTTTGAGAGTTGTTTATCAAAAGGGATTTTTTTTTCAAGGGGGAATTTATTTTGCGGTGACAGGAAGGTGCCATTGCATGCCCGGCCAAATTCATTTGGAAAGGCTCAGTTTTTATAAACCAAACCGTCTTTTTCCCTTACCATAGGCAGAATAGTCTGTTCCAGAAGCAACCTGGAGCTTTTTCTCTCTTTTGTGCTACAGCTACTGTCCTGACAGCCGTGCTTAAGCTTATTAGCCAGACACTCTGAATTTCAGGGCAGAAAGAAAAGGCAAAAGAGAAGCCGGAGTAAGTGTGAGTTGCAGCACAGTAAAATCCACATTTTTAGGGACCAGCAGCAAAGATCAAAATTCAGCTCCTGGATTCCGAAGAGGTGTATGTGGGAATTTGCCTTCCTGTCCTGCAAAGCATTTTGTCATTCTTACAGGAAGGATACGGTTTGCTAGATACAGATCCCTCTTAAAGAGTTGTTTTTAATGTATAAACCTCTCCCTTTGCTGATAATTAACAACCGCTACGTTATTTCTGTAGCAGTGCCAGGCAAACCTGCTGAAGGTGATGCGGTATACCGGAGCAGGAATCCCCCCCATTTTCAGGAGCTTGTAAATGGTTTAGGGAGACGCATAAAGCAGCATCATTCCCAGGTTCCCTGGTTTGTGCTCTGCATCTGAACGTGTGTGTGAATATATGTCTACGTGCACGTGTGCGCGTGCTGTTAGACCAACTGCTGCCCTCCAGGATAAGCGAGCAAGGACCAGCGGCGATACGAGGGGTTCACACGAAGGGCTGTACTGGAATAAGCCCCTTGCGCTCAACGCAGCAGGCTGGGGTTGGTTTTCCCCATGGGATGCTTCACAGTGAAGGCGTATTTCCCGGGGGGACTTCTGCAGCCACCCACAACTTCACCGCGCAGCACAGGGCACGTAGGTGAAGACCCTACCAGAAGCTTAGCCTCTAGCACCGTCCTGTTGAAATCTGCCCGTGTTGATGGGAAGATGTGCACTGGGGAAGCTGAAGTCAGCCTTTTGGGTTGCCGGCAAAGGGCATTTTCCTGGAAATGGTTTGGAAAGAAGATGTGGCGCAGAGCCCCAGGTGGCAGACTAGTCGTGCTTCTCTCTTCAACCTTCACCTTGCCCCAGCGACCGTGTAAGGCTGGCGTGAAAACAGACCCCGAAGTGCTGTACGCAACTTCCATTGCTAAGTGAACGGTAGGTACCCACGGGTAGTTGGCAATGCTCTGCAAAAAGGAGGTGTCCTCTGAGCATTTTTATTTTTTTTTATGAAGAAAGTAAGTTTTAGAGGGAGACTTGCTCATCAACAGGGCTTGCATATGGACGTACAAGCATATATCTAAGACGCACAGGGATGTATATTAGTGCCAATACACAGGGCTGCCTCTGTGGACTGCAAGCTCTGGCATCAGCTTGGCAAGTGTGGGAAAGTGTCTGCTGCCTGAGATTGTTGGTAGTTAATTGCTTGCTTGGTACAGAATGTAGTTACAATTCATAGAAGTTGGAGGTCTCTTTATGGAGAAAGAAATGGTCCAGGAGTTTTATGCGTCCCAGAAGGGACAGGTAAGGATGTGGTGGAGCTTCTGGCACTATGTGGCTCTTCTTTGGACAGCACGGAGCCAAGGGTACCGGCAGTCACTTTGTACTGTTGAATTATTCAGGAGTCCGTCACAGACGACTGCAAGCAAGGGAGAGTGGGAGGTCCAGGGGGAAGTTTAGGAGGAAATGCTCAGTGTCCAAGGAGAAAGTTAAGTCGGATTTTCACCGGACTTCAGGCCAGTAAAGGGTGGCAGACTCTCCTGGCGGACACATAGGCTGTACAGAGAAGGCAGTTTCACGCCGTTACTGAAAATCTTTGCAAGTCAAACTTAATGACAATGAAAAACCTTACCTATAAGTTAACCAGACTAAAGTAACAAGGTGGAAGGTACCAAGTTAAACATTGGTAAGGTCAACTGAAAGCCATATACTGTATTGTAGCAGATGTGTGAAAGAAGTAATAGTAACGTACCAAAGTGACATTCGATCTACTGCACAGACAAAGGCTCCGAATTGGTGTCCCCAAGAGCTTTTCAGAGGTGTTTTCTTGCTCAGTTTCCCAAGAGCTCACCATGCTTTTAAGGCCCAACAGCCCTCCAAGCTGCTGGGACAGTGCTTGTGTAGAGACAGGGAAGAGGAAACACGGTGCTCTGGCCTCCAAAAAACCATCTTTCCCAGCAGCAGCTCATCACCTTCCTCCTCGAGAGGCATCCAATTCGGGCAGCTGCATACACCCCACAGTGGCTCACAATTAAGAGAACCCTGGATCAAAAGGCCCTGAGAGATACAGTTCAGCGAGACAACTGGCTGCACTGAATAGCCTCGAAGATTACCCCAGCAGGATGTTTTTGTACTTTTTGAAATACAGAGCTCCCTTCAAGGGCAGGCGGCAGATATTTAATGGTAAATCATATGTCAGAGACAACCTACAAGCAAAGCACACAATAGGTAAAGGATGACCCTATCCATTTGTCAGGCTGTCTGCTCTCTGCCAGAGGACACCAGGAAATCTGTTTGGGGGTTTTTCTTCACCCTTTCTTTTCTCTACTGTCCTGCTTGGATTTTTTGCTTCTCCTTTTTTCAGCTCTAGTGCACTCGAGAGTGGCAAGGCTTAAGAAAAGCTGGCTTTAGGGACGTTTCTGGTCATCAGGACAAGTGAGTTGACATGAGAGAAAGCAAAACATTTGTTAGATATCTTCTCTGAGGCCTTTAGCAAAGCAGCAGCTCTGTATTGCCAGCGGCAGCGTTGTAACCTGGAGGTGCAGGTGCCAGCAAAGTCTGGCAGGGAGCTAAAAACGTCAAAAAAAGTCTTAGCTGGTCTGGGATGCGCAGGGCATATTCATCCTTGAGAAAGAACCACTAAAACATGGTCACGCCACATTTCGGTTTTGATGAACCACAGATTTGCAGGCAGTAAACACATCATCCAAAAGTTCTCAACTAGCAGTAATTGTAATAAGTTTTCTTTTCCTTAAGTATCTGGTTTTTTTAGACAGGGCATCAAGGGAACTCACCCTATGAGAGTGTTCCTGCTGTGAGTATAAATGTCCTTCTCATTAGCCAACGGACAAGAAGTGTCGGAAATTGTGCTGTCACCCAGTAAGCCACAGACCTGCATTTATGCTTAATTTCTTCTTTTTTACTTCTCAAATTGAAGTTCAGAGGCCCTACAAACTCTTCTCTTGATTATCACTGGCTGTGAGTCAAAGCATACTTTGCTCCAGCTTTCCATAAAATGCAAATCATGAGCAATCCAACAGCTTCCTGGAGTACCTCACGTGAAAAGAAGATGGATCTACGGACTGAGGAGAGGGAGCACACTCGTGATTGCCTCTGAAGCACCTCAACCAGCTCTAAAAACTCTCTACTTTGTTAACCTGCCCCCGTGTCAGCCTAAGAAATAGGGCTGACTTCAAGGAACATCTCAACCGAGTTCAGCAAGGGACTACAGAGATTTTAGAGGTTCCCCAGCCAAGGTAAAACGTAGGTACTGTTCAAGGGAAACATAGCATGCTGGATTCAATAGTCTGAGAGACGTGAGGCTGCTGCAGCTCCACGCCCCCAGGTCCAAAGAGCAGTGAGCCTAAAAATGTTTTCCCAGTAGGCACACGCACACAGAGCATGTTTATATACCGCGTGTGTATGTACGTACGTGGCCAGCCACGCAGATCACAGACAGACATTCACAGCAGCACAAAGAGCACCAACAGCCTCATCTCAACCTCTTCTCCAGCTGAGCAGAATAGAGGTCCCTTAGTGAGAATATATATGCACATATATACTGGGTGGATCCCTCCAGTACCTGAGCTCAGACACCTGGTCTACAGAGTATCTGTCCATAGATCCCAGTCGCCCCAGTTGCCAGCATCCGTATGCACCCCCGAGGCTGCAGCCCTGCTCCAGATGCTGGTACAGACCATCACACCCTTGGTCCCACAGCCAACCCCCCTGTGCTCCTGCCCCTAGAGACACAGGTGCTCTCCCACCCAAAGCTGGCCCTTGGAGACACCTCCCCACCCCTTGCTCCCAGGCCATGTCACCTGCTGGCTGGCTGGTTCGGCTCGTCCTGGGCTGGCGATAACACGCTTGCACACCCGCGCTCGCTCCAGCCCGTGGTCAACTCCAGCTGCTGCACTCACCCCCCGACAGGCACCGGTGCAGTCCCTCACCTCGGTGGGCTTAGAAAGCAATTTAACAAGAAGGTAGGACCAACTGTGTTGACTGGGCGCAGAGCACAGCCTGACTGACCAGCAGACTGTGCACACACGACTGGCCCTTCTACCTCCTCACCCCTCTATTTCCCCATTCCTGTTCCTCCCCAAAATCACCTAAACACACACCCCCCCG
>VYXH01000384.1:42946-97578 GCA_013397275.1 Burhinus bistriatus
GTTCCCCCCCCCAAGCATCCCATAATAAGTTCTCTGCAATTCCAAACCCCTCTTCCCTTGCATCCCGTCCTGAGGCAGTGACTCCCCTCCTAGTGTGAAGGTGACCTGGAGACCTGCTCCCAGTGACTCACAGTGAGGGGTTTCACCCCTGGAGAGCAGTGGCAAAGACACTTCAGTCCTCGGGGATTTTCCAGCATCCTGCAACAGAGTTGGGACCAACCACCAGGTTGGAAGAGCGTCGCAGTGCATCCCTGGTGTTCCCCAGGCTTGCACCCCCTTGAGCCAAAATGTTAAGAGGTGTGCATGCTCTACCCGCAGCACCTCACCCATCACCAGGTTGCACAGCAGGCTCACCGGCAGTGCTGCCAGCGTTAGCTCGTGTCTCCTGACCTACAAATTTGATGCAGCTGGCCCTGTTTAGGGTAATGCTTCATCCAGCAGGTCAAGGGAGGGGATTCTGCCCCTCTACTCCACTCTGGTGAGACCTCAACTGGAGTATTGCATCCAGCTCTGGGACCCCCAACATAAGAAGGATGTTGGGGTGGGTCCAGAGGAGGCCACAAAGATGATCAGAGGGCTGGAGCACTGCTCCTATGAGGACAGGCTGAGGGAGTTGGGGTTGTTTGGTCTGGAGAAGAAAAGGGGAGAGCTTAGAACCCCTTCCAGTCCCTAAAGGGGCTCCAGGAAAGCTGAGGAGGGACTCTGGATCAGGGAATGGAGCCATAGGATGAGGGGGAACGGTTTTAAACTGGAAGAGGGGAGATTTGGATTGGATATTGGGAAGAAATTCTTGACTGTGAGGGTGGTGAGACACTGGCCCAGGTTGCCCAGAGAAGCTGTGGCTGCCCCATCCCTGGAGGGGTTCAAGGCCAGGTTGGACGGGGCTTGGAGCAACCTGGTCTAGTGGGAGGTGTCCCTGCCCATGACAGGGGGTTGGAACGAGATGGTCTTTAAGGTCCCTTCTAACCCAAACTACTCTATGATACTATGATTCTAATGGGAGATGAATATGTCGGTCCTGCTTGGAGTCAGGCATTGCAAACACCAGCTGCAAGCACCCCATACAGCATGTGTTCCCACCTCCCCGCACCCTAAATTGTATGCGCCGCTGGGTCTCACTGCGTTGTTTTCCTCTGCAAAACCAGCCAGGTAACCTCACCGACTTATAAACCAGTTATGTCACAGTGCAGGATGTCTGTTGCTTTTCTTCCAGGAATTTGTGGTGCTCTCGCCTCACCTGCACGAAGGAGACCCACCAGCGGGGTTGCTGTGGCAGACACCCTGCTATTCCTCTGGCTGCAGGATTACAAAGGTGCTTTTCAGACCCTCCGAGTGCTGTGTTGGGGCGCACAATACTGACGAACAACGGTGCAGCCACAGGGGAAGGGCAAAGCTGATCGGATAGCCTGAAAAAAGGAAATTGCAGGCTTCATTTTCAAAGAATGACGGTTTCATCTTTGCTATTCCTCATTCTTAGGTTTGACGTTAATATTTGATGTCCAGTTATTTCTCCAAACAAAAATCTCTCCGGGAAAAAAAAAAAAACCAATCTTGCTCTCTACTCCCTTAATAAATTTCATTGGAGATAAAACACGGCTCCTCTGGTGGAGTTTGCTTCTCTGCACAGAATTTTTTGGGTTTGTTTTTAAAAAGAGCTGAACAAGGATTTTGTTGGATTAACTGGCTTTCTCATAATAAAAGCCTTGAGTGGCTCTAATTGTATACTTGGCTTTGTTTACAACGGCTTTGTTTACAACATCTTTGTTTTTATCACTGTCTCCTTTCTCTGTAATTTATTTCTCAGTGTTGTTATCCAGCACGCGTTCGTGGAATATCTTTTTCCAAATGGGCTGATTGTTCCCCAAATGCCCCAGTTGCTGCTGTGCTAATTCTTTGACGCAGGTTGCTGTGTCCTGTACTGCTGTCCTCGCATCCCTCAGCAAAAAAATGGAGAAGCAGAGGTGTACCTTTTCCCAGAGATCTGAGTGGCAGGTTGGAAACATCACAAGGGATGCAGAGGATGGATTTCCCAGATTTTGTGCTACGCTACAGAAGCGGTAGCAGTTTTTTTTTTTGGTTGAGATGAAAACTTTTCTCAGACTTTGACATAGGTTTTCTATGAGTGGAAACCACTGGATACAAATTTGAGTTTCTGTTAAAAGACCAACATTTTGGCATTGCTTTTAGCCTAGAGATACATCTAGAAATATGAAAGCCACACTGGTCTCTTTATCTTGGCATTTCCCTTTTCTGGTATATTCACGTTGATGGGTTAAGCTTGACTATCTGGATGTTATTTACATGTGTAATTAAATATATGATACAGTGTCTATACAGAGAGGGACATCTGTAGATACAGATACTTGAATATAGGATGTATATTTTGGAAGGGGGGGGAAATGAGAATGAAGACATTTCACTTCCATTTTCCAATCATAAGAAAACCACAAGCCCATATTTTAAGCCTCATGGTCTGGAGAGCATCAGTTTGACTAGAAGAATTAAATTTGATGTGTGTATTTCTGTCCTGAAGCTCAAGACCCCAGGAACACAGCAGCTCTGAAACAGCTCCTTGCACAACAGATCTCTTAACAGCACAAATAACTATTAAAGACTGAGACAGGAGTAGGAGAGGAAAAAATCTCTAAGAATCAAGCAGTGGACAACCTTCAACAGTCCAGGGGAAAACCAGTATCTCAGTATTCAGCTTACTTGAATTTCTGGGTTTTCTCATGTCTTCAGATTCCTCCCTTTATTCCCTCCTCCATGTCATGTTTTTCTCCGGGTCGCTAGTTTTCTTTTCACAGAATCACGGAATCACGGAATTTTCAGAGTTGGAAGGGACCTCTAGAGATCATCTAGTCCAACTCCCCTGCTGACGCAGGAATGCCTAGAGCACATTACTCAGGACTGCAGCCAGGCAGGTCTTGAAAATCTCCCGAGAAGGGGACTCCACAACCTCCCTGGGCAGCCTGTTCCAGTGCTCTATCACCCTCACCGTGAAGAAGCTTTTCCTTGTGTTTGAATGGAACTTCCTCTGTTCCAGCTTGTGCCCGTTGCCCCTCGTCCTGTCACTGGGAACCACTGAAAAGAGTCTGCCTCCATCCTCCTCCAATCCACCCTTTAGATACTTTTCAGCAAGAATAAGGTCTCCCCTCAGCCTTCTCTTCTCCAGGCTAAAGAGTCCCAGCTCTCTCAGCCTTTCCTCCTNCCCTGGGGGACACCACTGGTTACAGGCCTCCAACTTGACACAGCTCCATTAACCACAACCCAGCCAGCTCTCAATCCACCTCACTGTCTCCTCGTCTAGCCCACACTTCCTCAGCTTCCTAATGGGGATGTTATGGGAGACAGTGTCAAAAGCCTTGCTGAAGTCAAGGTAGATGACATCTACTGCTCTCCCCTCATCCAACCAACCAGTTATGACATCATAGAAGGCTATCAGATTGGCCAAGCATGATTTACCCTTGGTAAATCCGTGTTGACCACTTCCAGTAACTTCCTGTTCTTCAACGTGCTTGGAGATGACATCCAGAACAAGTCACTCCATAACCTTCCCAGGGACAGAGGTGAGACTAACCGGCATTTCCTTGCATTTGACTTTGTGAACGCTGAAGTCACTGTAAGCCCTTGTGCTGGCTGAGATGTCCTTGGACCTCTGTACACAGGCTGTGTGTGTGCTCCTCGCTCGTCCCAGAGACCCTGCTCCAGGTGCTCCAGATCTGTCCCACCTGCCTTGTCCTGACCCTGGCCACATACAGAATTCAGATTTTGAGTTGACCTCGGGTGTTCTTAATAACATGAAAAGAATGCCTTAAGCAACAATCTGGTTTCAGTAACTGATCCTCTGAAGAGCGTGTTCAGCAGCCACTCTCATACATCCCACTTTCGCAGGCCTTAGGAAAGAAATTGTCCTCCAAACTCCAGGCACCTTTGCAGTGCCACAAAACGTAGCGGCTGGTGAGCACGGCCACATGAACAACACCTGAGGTACACGGCTGAGCTTCACTTTTTTTTTTTTCTACAAAGTGTTTCAAATTTGGTTTGAAGACTTGCCGGATCTTGAACACAAAAGCCATGGGATGCTGAAGAGCTTTCAGCACATTCGGTGCTTTTCTCTGTGAAACCAAAATTGTCCTGCAGTGCCTTTGGCTGGTCTAGGGCCAAAGTGGGTCTGCCTCTCCACCCCCATGAGGCAATCCTAGCTCTCCTTATCAAATATGATGTTCCTGATATCTTGTCCTGTCCATGAAGACAGAAAGAACAATTAAGGGCCCTTCTATGGAGAAAGAGCAGCTTTTTTATGAATGTAAGGCTTTTACCGTATCTCTCTTCAGTCTTCTCTTTTCTGAACTGAACCACCCCTGTGCAATTCTGGCACAGATCATTGTTCTCTAAGTCACTAAAACAGCAGAGCACCTTGATACCTCCCTGCAGTTTCACAAAATGCTCCTCACCAATTTTCAGTTCTGCAACAGGTGGTCTTTGGAAGCAAGTATTTGTCCTTGTCTTTGTTCCATGCCTGTTATCCCCAGATCTGGGTGCCTATCCCACCTAGAAGAACCTAAACAAGCAAGAACTAGGTTGAAGGGTCCTCTCCTGCACAGGTCAGAGCCTCATTCTCCTAGATAGAACTATCACCCACGTCTCGGACTGAAATGTGCTGCAAGCCAGCTCCTGGCCTTGTGGAGCTGGAAATAGGAGGAATGGGATGTAAATCACACCAGATGGCTGGGGACTGATGAAACTCTGCCAATCTTTAAGGAGCCGAAGATCCTCTAAGGAAATTGGGAAAAGAGCTAATGTTCCCCTGGGGCACGGAATCCTCTTCCAAACCTGGTTCTGCTTATGCCACGTATCTCCTCTTTCCCCTCCAGCAGAACATCTTTGTATCTGATGAAGTCCAGAAGCCCCTGCCACAAAGCCTTGGAGACCATGAGCTGCCACAAAACTTTACACTGGAGATACGTGGTTCATTGGGAAAGCTGGGAGGAAGCTCCCTGTGACTCCTGCCTGTTGAGATAACAAACCTTGTGTGTTTAAACACTTCCAGACCTCCTACATAATTAGTTCGTTTCCTCATGCAGACGCATGTGTGTGATTTTGGGTGACGCGCAGACACATGTCACAGTATATTGGAAGGCGAGACAGACTTGAAGCTGCGTTTGTAGACCCGGGTGACAATCCCAGCCTGGAAAATGGATGAGGAACTGCACTGCTTTTCTCTCCTCAGCTTGGTAGAGTGACGTTTCTGCCTGTGAACCAAAGGACTCAGTACATGAAAAAGTTCCAGAATTGTAGTTGAGTGAGCTGATACTGCTGTGAAAGGTGCTTACATGTGGAGATTGTCCCAGAAAGCGTCAATACCGGCACGGTGGAAAAAAAAAGTACAAATAATCACTCATTTTCTGAAGAAAATGATAGGCAATAAAAATACTCCCAGTGTTCACAGCACACTATAAAAACTGACAGATAAAAAAATACACGCTATTAATCTGTCAAGCGGCTCATGTTACAGCAGGGGGAAAACACCCAGAACTTTGGGAGAAATCGCAAACACAAACAGCAGAAACTTCGATTCTCCTGCAGCTTGCATGAAATTTGCCAAGCGCTCTAAACACAGGAAAGGACTGAATGAGCAAAGCTGGGCAGAGGGATTGCAGCTTAATTCAGCTCCAAGATGTGTCTGAGCCTTAACGGTAGTTATGTAGGTTTATCTCTTTGCCTACAAAACTCCTGTGAACGAGTTATCCAGCAGTATTTCCGACTTTTAGCTTTCCTGGCAAGGCTGCAATCACAATAGCAATTTCCATGTCAGAAGGAAACCCAAAAGCAGTGAAGTATGCAAACAGGGGAAAAGAACAGTAATTCATAGATTTATTTTTAAGTTCAAGAGTTCGTTTTGACTTTTTTTGGTAACAATTTTAACTATTTCCAATTTACCTGATGCAAAGCTCATATGGTAGCAGAAATACTATAAGATAAAAAAAAAAAAAAAAAAAATCTGGATGGTTTTAAAGGAAAAACTATTCAACTACCGTGTTTTGTCAGCCTGGCCATAGTCACGTTGTCATCTGGTGAGCAGGGCAGGGGTGTGTGTGTCTTTTACCTTTCTCAGCCAGGCTGGGAGGTGATCAGAGGGGAACCTTATGTGAGAGTGGTTACACATGGGGTTTCACGTCCCTTGGTTGCATTAGCAGATCGTTAGCTTTCTCTTTCTAAGGACTCATTTATGTGAGTGAGTGTTTCAGCATCTTTACTATGAGGGTGGTGAGGCCCTGGCCCAGGTTGCCCAGAGAAGCTGTGGCTGTCCCGTCCCTGGAGGTGTTCAAGGCCAGGTTGGACGGGGCTTGGAGCAACCTGGTCTAGTGGGAGGTGTCCCTGCCCATGGCAGGGGGGTTGGAACGAGATGTTCTTTAAGGTCCCTTCCAACCCAAACTACTCTGTGATTCTATGATTTGGGAGCAGTCAGGGTCCACCGTGCACACACTCTAAGCTCTGAGCTCAGATCTCAAGGGAGCACTCCCAAGAACAGAGTCTAGGAGGACAGCAGAGCAATTTAAAAGTCGGTACCTCTGATTAGCAAGCACATATTTCCCTGTAGGGCAGAAGGGCTGGAGGCTCTTCTAGTTCACACAGGCATCCTGGCTGTTCTTATTTGGGCACCCACTTCTCCTGTAAGACCCAGCCTACTGATCTTAGCTTCAACCCTGTTCCCGTGCAGTGCTTTGAGTGCTCCTGCACTCAAAGGATTTAGTTTCAGTGTGGGGTTGGGAAGTTCTTGCTTGGCTGTTCATGGCTGAACTTGCTGAGCAGGGAGAAGAGGAACCGAAGTGAAGACTGGGAAGGACACGAGCTCTCCCACCAGCTGCAAGAGATGCCCCTTCTGCCTCTGTAGTGCTTATGAGACAGAAGGTTTTCATCCTTTGTTGCTGGAAACCACCTTTACTCCTCGCCATCGGTGTTTAACCTTCATCTTCTCTAACCCTCCTGCTGACCTCATACCAACAAGGGAGAAGCAAGTCCTTCACACAATCCTCTCTGTAGAAGACACTCCGCAATTTCACTTCGTTGCCAGTTGCTGGTGTGTTATTTACCTCTCACTGGTGATGCATTCGTATGGCCAAGGCACCACGCAAACAGAGCAGCATTAACCTGCTCTCCTCTCTGCATGGTGCATGTACCTAGGTGCAAATCGCCACGCTTTGTACTGAGTGGAGGAGCGACCGTGCGGAAGAGCGGCACCCCCTGGCTCTGTCTTACACACTGCTACATAGATGACCATACGAAGGGAAAATAAATTGAAGCTGGCCTTTTCCAGTCTAAGTGACCATTTGAAGGAGGGCATTGTCTGTCTTCTGTACGTCACCGTCCATTGACCAAGAGAGATACTTGCAATCTGCCGAACAAAGGCTAATCCTTTGCAAGGCACTGCGGCAAGGAGCCCATTTTTAAGGTAAGCTCTGGAAAAATCGCTCACCTCTTCAACCAACAGAGGAGAAGTAGGCATCTAACCCCCAGAAAGTTGCAACGTACAATTCTGTCCACAACATCCTAAAAGCCAACGCCAGTGGAGAAACACTGGAGAGGAGCACCAAGACCACTGGGTGATCCAATCTGACCTCTGCGTGAATGACTGCTCTGCTGACACCAGTGACTCTCGCACAGCACGTGCCTCCCATGGTACCTCAACACTGTTATGAGACTGGACAGCCCACCTTGTCAAGGTCTGACGCTGGTTTACAGTGCCCTGACAGCTTCCTGGCTTTGGCTGCTTTCTATTTTCATGTTAGAGCATGTTCAAATTAATAACAGTGGCTGAGAAATGTGTTCTCATTATGAATGAAAATCTGCTCTCCAAAAAACTGATCAAGCAACACATTCTTGCCTGAAGCAGCATTTTAATGGAAGAAAAGCTTCATATCCGTGTTACTAAACATCGTCTCCTTACGGTTGCATACTGTTTCCATTAATAGACTTTCTTAAAACTCAGCCATGCTGATAAATGTCATTTTTCATTATAATGCGAAAGTGGGGACATTTTGGATAGGTGTTGGTCTATTCCATGTGCCTATATAATACATTGACAAACAAAAAAGGAAATTCCTTCTGTTCTTGTCCTTCCACCACAAAACAGTGATATTTCCCAGGCTCGCATCCCGTCATCTACAAACCTGCATCCTGATTACCAGTCAGAGAAACGTAGAGTGATACGGTGATGCTGTCCCCAAAGAAGCTCATGATCTAGGGCAGCTGAAGATTGTTTTCTGTTGTGAATGGAAATTAATTGATCTCTTCTTCCTAACAGCAGCCTAAGCCGCTTCCTTAGCAGGGTAGCTTTATTTATAACCATTTTGTTATTTGCAATGTGATGAAAGACAGGAAAAGTGTAAGAGTGAAATACTTAATTGAAGCACTGATTTCGTTGCACCCTTTCTTGTCAGGAATGGGAGAGTTCATTCACCCTGCCGCAGCCAGCAAGCTACACATCTTTCTAATTGTGGGCATGGTTTCTTCTCTCTTCTCTCTTCTCTCTTCTCTCTCTCCATGTAAGGAGAGAAGTGGTCCTTGGCTCTGACAGCTAGGCACTGAACAGAAGTGTGAGCTATGACCCACGGCATCCCAGCCTCTCCCCTAGCCCTTGGCTCACTCCCAGCCTACCAGAGCTAACCCAGGAGGTATTGACAGGACTAAATTTAGAGAAGCAACATGCAGTGGGACGCAGCGGTGTTCCTGGTACCTGAAATCTAGCTCGGCAGCGGCAGTATGACAGTGCTGCTTCTCCTCGTTCCCACACACAGAGTTGTACACCGCCCGCGACCTGAGGAGGTGCGTCCCTCCAACCGAGATACCACCTTGGTGCACGAGATGGGTGGAAAACTGGCTGGTCAGTCAGGCTCAAAATGTGAGCAGCACAACTAGGTACCTGCCCAGCTCTATTGTAAGTGGCGGTCAGGAAGATACAATTACTAAAGGGAGTGATGGCTTCAGGCTGGAAGAGGGGAGATTTAGATTAGATATTAGGAAGAAATTTTTCACTCTGAGGGTGGTGAGACACTGGCCCAGGTTGTCCAGGGAAGTTGTGGAGACCCCATCCCTGGAAGTGTTCAAGGCCAGGATGGACTAGGCTTTGAGCAGCCAGGTCTAGCGGAAGGTGTCCTTGGCCCATGGCAGGGGGGTTGGAACTAGATGATCTTTAAGGTCCTTTCCAACCTTCTATGATTCTATGAACTACCTGATCAGCAGGATTTGATCTGCCAGGGGGAACGCTGGATGCCAAGTCAAACAGAGGTAAGTACAGCAATCACATCCAGGTCCAGAGGAGCTTTGCATGACCCCATCTGCCGCAGCCCCAAATGTGTTAGAAGTGCTTTTCCCTTCAGCCAGCCCAGCATCCCCCTGCTCCTGCCCAGGAGACCTCCACGGAGCTGAGCACAGGACCGGCACAGAGGGGTCACCGCTCTCTCTCCTCTTTGCTCAGCAGAGCGACTTCAGTTCTGCAAACACAAGAGAATTAGCAGCTCCCGATAAGTGAACGCACTTTTTCTTCTGGCACTCAACGGCCCAAAATTAAATATTGCAGCTGTCGGTACCGTGTGGGATGGCAAATTGCAATAATGCTTTCTAGGACACCTATGTTGTGGACTTGGCTGTGGCATACAGCTACACTACAACTTTGCCAACCCGTAGATTAGAAATTACGGTTTTACTCTTACTGATGACACCCTCCTGCCTTGTGATGGATGTGTCTTTGCACTAGAAAAACATAAGCTATAAATGTACAGCCCAAAAATAAATTCCTAATTAGGAGTTGAAAAGTTGTTTTCACTTTTTAAATGCAGCCTGTGCACTAAACAAAATAGAGTCTGAGTAAGGTAAGCAGCTGCGGAGGCTACCTGAGCGAAAAAACAAAGCTCAGGAACTGAATGAATGAGAGAGCGGCATACGGTCGCGGCACTTACCTATCTAGTGGACAAAACTGGCAAAATCAAAGAAGTCTTCACATACTGAGCTCTGAGCTACTCTGTTTGTCATGGGACTAAAAAAATTGTGGAACTGGAACTACAGAACGGAGTGAAGAACTTCAGCTCATCTTCTCAAGTCCTTCATTCTCACAGTCTGGTGCTTCATTAGCATTGGCAGATGGCCTAAAGCAAAATCCTTCACGAGGAAGAATTTATTGTGGATCAATCCGCAAAGGCACACCTGACATTAAAAATATCCTAACCTGTTAAGTGCTTAGAAACATTTTAAACATCACTCTGGGGCAAAAAAAGAGGTGTTTGGTTGAGTTGCAGTTGACTCATCACCCCTCCCACAGTCTGTCTACGGTTAATCACTACGCACTCTGATTTTGCATGGCATGACATAGGAAACCTGCTTAAAGCTCTGTCCGAAAGGAAGTGTTTCAGCACTTGTGGAAAATATTTTGCCAGACAAGACCGCTTGCTAAATTCAACCCACAAATAGTTTCCGTCTCCCTGAAATGCTTTTTCTCTGCTAGTTTACTACTGATCAAATTTTCCTCTGCTTAGATCCCCCAAGTTGTCCTACAAGGAGAGGGAAGGAGAAACAAGCTGAGATTCAAGCCTGTCTCTGCAAATATGCTCTTCCTTAGGAGGGAAACTGGCAATCTGTGTTGGGCCTGCCAGAAAGCCACCTAAAAAAAACCAGCTGAAAAGACAAATTGGGGTTAGAGCTGGCACTGGGCAACAGTTGGATCTTGTCCTTTTGCAGTGTGATGCTGTGCACCCTGGGGATCATCTCTAAAGCATATGGGCAGCTCTTTGCCTGGTTCATGGGATTATTTGTGCGACCTACTGCTGCCCAGGAAGACAACCATGAACTGGTTGCCCTCCATGCTATACCATCTCCAAAGATCATCCACAGAAAATCACCATGCGTGTCCTCAGCGCCTCCCTCTCTTCTGTCTCCACTGACCAGGCACATGAAGGAGCTCCCTGGGTTTTGCTGCCCTGCTCTTCCAGGACAGTGGGACAGCCACTAGGACCTGCAAGGGCAGGGGAGAGAGCCAGCACTCACGAGCCCCTGGGATCTGCAAACACAAGCACTGAGCAGCAGGGAAACACATGCATAGGATATTGAACCTTGATAAAGATGCTGGGAGAGAGTAGCTGGCAAAGAGGAGATAGAATCATAGAATCGTTTTGGTTGGAAGAGACCTCTAAGATCATCGAGTCCAACTGTTAACCCAACACTGCCAAGTCCACCACTAAACCATGTCCCTCAGCACCACATCTACACCTCTTTTAAATACCTCCAGGCATGGTAACTCCACCACTTCCCTGGGCAGCCTGTTCCAATGTTTGATAACCCTTTCAGTGAAGAACTTTTTCCTAATGTCCATGCTAAACCTCCCCTGGTGCAACTTGAGGCCATTTCTTCTTGTCCTATCACTTGTTACTTGGGAGAAGAGACCGACCCCCACCTCTCTACAACCTCCTTTCAGGTAGCTGTAGAGAGCGAGAAGGTCTCCCCTCAGCCTCCTTTTCTCCAAACTGAACAACCCCAGTTCCCTCAGCTGCTCCTCAGAAGACTTGCCCTCCAGACCCCTCACCAGTGTTGTAGTGAAGGTTTGATCAGGTAAAAACCATGCCGTTGCCCGCCCACCCTTTAGGGCATCACACGCTGTAATACCCAAGGTTCTCCCACCACAGGCACATCTCATGACCATCAGACAGCACTTGCTGGAGGTGCTGGACACACAGCCCATGCTGTGCATCCACCTCTTGGGTGTTGCCGTGCACCAGAAAAGGGGCCCACCTCCCCACCCCAGGGATCAAGCATGGTCTCCAATGCTGAATGGCATGTAAGCCAAGGCGCGAAGCTCAGCCTATGTTTCCCATCCTCCCCTGCATGCCTGACTACCCCACAGCATGCATGCCTGGCATTTCCTTCCAACCACCGTTTCCCACTTCTGATGAAGTGATATTGAAATAGCTATGCTATTTCCCCTCAATCATCCGGGGCCAGCGTTAGCAACACGGCTGTCTTCTTGGAGATATGATCTAAAAGATGTCGTGAGTACGTGTTCCTGATTGTCCTGGGCACAAAGAGCAGAGATCCTCATTTCTTTCTGCATGTTCTGACCAAATGGACACTTTTCGCAAGAGTTCTTTCTCACATCACTACTTCTTTGTAGAGAAATAAGAGAATTTGACAAAAAGCAGAACTCATGGTGAGAAGTGCTCATGGGACATCACCACACAGTGCCAGCAGGCCTGGCAGAGCCTCTGGGCTCTTCCAGGAGCATCTGGTTTTCTCATTTCCGAGAATCACCCCCTAATCCTACATCCCCAGCTGAGACTGCTCATGAGGCAAGACACTCCAGATTTTGGCTTCGTTTGCCTCACATGGGAAACAAAATCAGCCAGAAGGACAATGAGGAAGCAGTGCTCTGTGCAAAATCTCTTTCCCCGGTGTTTGCCGTCTTTGTGGTTTCACCTGCTGGCCACGCGAAAGAAGATGATCCTCTCTGTGCAGCCAGAAGAATTACCGAGCAGGCTACAAACTCTGGAACATACTTTTATCACTACAGCCACAGCAGTTGATCTCAAACATAAATATGTGATACAAAGGCAGGGAAATGTCAGGGACACCACGATGAAATCATCTGAAGAAACAAGAGCTGCTGCTGTTGAATTTGGTGTAAAAAAACCCCACCTTTTCAAAAGAGCCGAGGTATCTGCTGCAAATTAGATGTGAGAGACAAGGGGGAAAGAAACAGAAAGAATTTAACGCAGTCAATAAAAAACTCCTTCCAAAGACCGAGAACAAAAAAAACAAAACAAACAAAAAACACAACAAACCTCAGAGTAAGATTTCCAAAAGGACTATTTAAAAATTTAAATGTTTGAAAACCTACCTAAAACATACACAAATCAATGTATCACTCTGAAAATGTATTCATTTCTTATTTTCTGTCTTTTGAAGGAAATAGGCTGTCTGAGAAAACGAGTGGTTCTGGGAGCGGAGAAAAGAAAGGAGTCTTTGCACAGATTCTCTGATGTCTAATAAGGGCTGAATCTGTTCTCCAGCCTTTTCTTCAGTAGGAATATTAGTAGGATTTCACCTTTCTATTAACCATGTATTTTTATTACCTTTTGTAGAGCCCTGTTGTCTCTTCATCTGCTGCTCCAGTGTCAAATTTCACTGAGATGGGTCCAGTTCCAAAGTTTTGGCCCTTTTCTACCCAAAAAAAAAGTTTGCAAGATTTCCCCCAAAAGCCTTTGTGGGGGCTGAAACTAACAACCATTCAAAATTATCGTTCAAGTGTATAATGCTATTGTAATAACTGTCCCCTTCTTTCCAGTGACTTACTGCCATTCTTTCAACCTGGATGCTTGTAAGAGCATCTGACTGTACAAATAACTAATGGCCACCCCACAAACAAATCCCATTGCTTGGTCATTTATACGTGTTCTCTTAATGAAACGGAGAGCAGGTGTGTGCTGCTGAACTTGGTGTATTAATAGTGTTGGATTAGACACTGTGCAGTAGCAGGGGTGCTGCTGCCAAAAATGACGAAGAGGAAAGCCAAGACATCAATTAAACTGTCGGTTACTATTAGCAGGATCATTCTGATTTGAAGCAAACCTGTCAGAATGCGTCCGCTATCATAACCAGAGCAAAACAAAAAAAGAAACGCAGCTAAAAATCAGGCTCCTCATTCAGTTTGCTACTCCAAGTGCCTCTGGAGCACTTGGAAATATCATTCACTGGGGTCCATGGAGAAAGCTGAAGTCCAAATAAGCAAGCGTGGAGTTCATCTATGGGAGGAGAAATGACCTATTTTGCTGATTTCCTCCAAGTACGAAACCCATTTTGCTGTTGCATTGTTATTGGCAAGTGACCTTTAAAAATAAAACACAAGTGACTTTTCCAAGTCGTTTGTAGTCTCTACAAAGTGGAAGGATTTGAGATGAATGACTGGTAACAGGAGATTGATTTGGGCACTAAGTAAATGTAAGTGGATGGAAAAAAACAGCAAATGAAAAGAAAAATGGATTATCGGGGAGCCTGACAGGAACAAGACAATGCCAAGAAAACGAACGAAATGTAATAATGAAATCAAGTTTTGCCTGTGATGCTGCAGTCTATACCAAAATAAGGTTTATTGTGGTTAGCAGCGGACTGCAAGAGAAGGGAGGTGCAGGAGTTTGAACAGAGCTGTTTCTTTTCTCTCTGGTCTAGCCTTCATCAGTGCACGACGAGGAAGATATGTTTCCTAGAAGCGTGTGTCTTCTACCTGAAGATAAATACTGGAGGTCTTCAGACTTGCTCCTGACCAAAGTTCGTTCCAACCGCTCCCCCCATTCCCTTACAGGCATAGCAACCAGCCTTCGCTGGCTCGGCCAAGAGGGCCGGGGTGGCAGCTTAGTTGGCACATGCACCCTGGTAGCCCCAAAAAGCTCCATCCGTTAGCAGCAAACCACAAGACCACTCTCTCAGCGTACCACACCGGTGCCAAAAGGCCCTGACCGCCTCTCCTTCCACCAAAATGAATCCGACGTTAGTGCCAGCGTGAGAAAGAACCGGCCACTTCAAAGCCAATCCAGGCACTGCCACGGCAGGAGCGAAGCCACCAGACAGAAGCTTACCTGCAACCAGTCAGCTTCAACGTATTACTGGTTCAAGTCAATAGGCTTTGCCAGGAGGGACCAAAGGGCCAGACAAGTTTGACCGTAACGATCTGCAGAAATATCCTAGTGTGAAAGTGCCCCGGGAAAGGTTGCCCGTAGAAGGAGCGGCGCAGCAGGGTCTCCAAGCCGAGAGACAGAGCTGCCACAGAGACAACGGAGAACAGCCACAGTTCACAGGCTGGAGATAAGGGGCATATTTTAAGTGCTGCACTGAAAATACATGACCTTGCTACTGCGAGGAAGCGAGGGTCTGATCCAAAGCCCCTCAAAGTCAACGGAACTATTTCAGACCTTGCTGGATCATCAAAATGAAGGCAACAACAAGGTTTTAGCTGTATCCTTTCCTTGGCTCTGCCACTTCAAAGTGTGAGGAGGCTGTGACAAGACACCCACTCTCAGAGGTTTTTAATCCTCATATTTATTCTGTATACGATTGCTTATATAACTATATATAATACGTATGGTTGTCTAATCCTTAGAGGACATGTCAACTCCATCTAAAGCAGAGTGAGCAGGCACGCTGTCTCTTAGGGATCACTTTTTTTTTTTCTTCAAAGAACAATCTATTGCCTTAGCAAACCAAACGCAGCAAGCTGCATATCTCTAATTTTGCTCAAAGAAATATTTTTATATTTTTTCTCCTCTTCAAAATTCAGGCTTGAATACTTTCAGTGAGCACTGAGGCATTTGTCTTCCACAAGTTAAGCTGCCACCTTTTCAAATTATTTGTCGTGTATATCTGTTTTATGAGGCAAACAGTGAGAGATCTTTCAGTTAATACTATATTTATCAGCACAGAAGGGAATCTCTCAGCCCTGGGAAAACTTTGTCATAAAGCAAATCTGAGCAGTAGCACTGAAACATATCTTTCTTTCCTCTCTTGAGGCGAGATGGACACCCTGAGCCGAGAGCTTCCCAATTCCGCTACAGGTGCCAGGACAACGATTCAGATTGGCAAGAGACTTTTCATCCTTCCCGGTACCCTGGATCATGCGACACAAAGCTCATGAGCTTCTTGGTTCTTATCAAGGCTGAGGTTGTGACACTGGTTGGCGCCAGTTAACGATTCCAGCTGCTTACGGTAAAAGAAGATTTTGCTTCGCCATTTGAACTAATTCCGTAGGAACCTCAGTTGTTTTCCAGTGATGTTAGAGAGAGAGAGATGATGCATTCCTCATTACGTACACAAGGAGGGCTCTCACACCACCCTATTACTTTTGCCAAATAACGCGGTTTTGACCTAATGTGTTGCAATTAGACACTAACAACACTTCAGGGACTGACACGGTTAGTTCTGCATCATTTAACATCTATTATAGCTGTATTCTTCCCTTTCATCCCAAAGGCACTCCATAAGACAACCAAGTCTACTTGGTTTCCAAAATAAAACTGGAAAAGTACGTATTTCAAACACAATCCTACTCAGAGGAAGGAGGATGGGGTTTTTTTGTTTTTTAATAAAACAAGACAAATGGTTTTGTACGTGCTGAACTCCACAAGCAAGGGCTGAGAAGCCGAAGGCACTTCAGGAACTTGAGGAAAGCTTGAAATTAAACCAGACAAAGAACAGCAGGTACTTGCAAAGCTTTCAGGAAAGGGAGAGGGTTCCAGTGTTATCCAGAAAAACAGAATCTAACCAGCATTTTTTTTTTACATCTTAGCACAAACCTACCTGTTTTTCAGCTGGGTTTGTGAGGATAGGAGGAGAGAAAAGGTGGTGACTTGAAAAACCACCTTGTTGATTCTGAACAGCGAGATGTTCAATACATTTCTAGCTCTTAGACGAGACTCTGCAGTGGAAATCAAAGCACAATATGTGTTCTGACGCCTACAGTAACGGAAGGCAGAAATGAAACTGCTCATTGTTTGGCTTTGCTGGTTTCTTCCTTGCTACAGCACGTACAATAACTCAGGATTTAATGTTTTCTGCAACTCTATGCCATGGTTTTGATCAACATATCCTACTGGCATGAAGCTCTCTGAAAATCTTGGACGCAGCCACGAGCAAATTCCATGCACATTTTGCAGCTATCGAGCAATTTGCAAAATTAATTTAAGATCAAACTCAAAAAATACACTGGATTTTGGGTGTTGCCTTCAAAGGCATCTGAGCGTCCACTGACTTGCGTTCTTATCAGAGTGGGACTGACTGCAGAGCGTCATTCTGAATCCATTTGTACTCTCACTTACTACTGTATTCTGAGCAGAACCTGTAGAGAAAACTATTCTCACAATGGTTGTAAACACTGACATTTTGCTATAGAAAAAAAATGCCACTGCCATTTCAGAAGGCTGTGTCTGCCTGAAGTCCAGGACAACTTGTCCATTGAGACCATCAGAAGGAAGAGGAATATCCTCTAAGGCCTCGAAACATAGATGGGCCAAACAAATATTAGCCAAACCCAGATAGGTCAGAGCAATGGACATCTTGGAGTGCTGCCCAGCCAGAACCAAGGTAGTGAGATGAGACTGAGAGCCATGCTCATGGCATGCTGTAACTCTGCTTTGGGAATGACGGCACTCAGGAGCAATTTTCCGCTTGCATTCACAGTCGGGAAAGCAGCCCGTATATCCTTGGAAGGGGCTTGGT
The DNA here is from genome assembly GCA_013397275.1 of Burhinus bistriatus. Classification (NCBI taxonomy): domain Eukaryota; kingdom Metazoa; phylum Chordata; class Aves; order Charadriiformes; family Burhinidae; genus Burhinus; species Burhinus bistriatus. The sequence goes on from VYXH01000384.1 coordinate 60,200, forward strand.
TCAAGAAGATGCGCGTGCGAGCTTTGAAAAGTTTTGCAACATCCATCTACACCTAATTTTGATGGTATAGGGCACATGTCAGATGACGTAAGAGAGGGCAGGAGCAAGAAGAGAGCTTGTCTAAGCTGGCCAGAAGTCACCAGCTTTGGCCCCCAGGCTGAAAGGTGCATAAACTTGGTGCTGCAGGCAAGGAAATGTGCCCCATGAACACACAATGACACGCAAGTGGATCAGGTTCTGAATGCCTTACACGGAGGAAAAGCCTTTAGACAAAGTAATCCCATCAATTACAACACAATGGGAGGCAAGGGATTTGCCCTCCAGCCCTTCAAAAGGAGCGGGCGTATTTTATGTAGTCGATTTTAAATATCACTGCAAATACGGCACGCTAAATCACAGCAGTTTAGGCTCACAGTCTATTGTAAGCCTTCATCTAGATTTTGATTAACTAGCAAAAATAATATTCTCTAATCCTCCGGAGAACATGTTCTTTGCTGCCCCGATGAAGTGAGATAACTTTTGTAACAGGCGGTGCAGGTCACTCGCAAATGAAACTTGCATTATAGAGAAGTGCAGAGCAAGGTAAAGGTACATAATTCTTGTGGAGAAATTCATTTAAGACGTTTTCTGCAGGAGAAGCAATAAGTGAAAACACCAAGTTAGGTTCTGACTCTTGACCAAAGGATTATGGAATTTAAACTATTTGACATCAAATCTTCTGTAGAGAGAAAAAGGGGATAAAGACACAAGTAATCACTCCTGATTGCACATATAATGTACACTTCTCTTCCCTTTTGGCTTGATTCCTTAGATCCATTATGTTTAAGAGATCACATTGTTCATGTATCTTTCGATCCTCCGCTTATAAATTTTAACTCACTAATGAATCTCACTGAGCAGTTGATGTTTCCAGGATTTTATATCCCTACAGGTTTTGCGAAAATTGGCATCTGGCTAGAGGAAAGCAGTCCAGAAAGTGTTCTTGCTGTCTGTTATAAACCGTGCTTGGCAGCAGCTGGCGACCCACCAGCACAAGCGTGCTGGCTGGCTAACGAGCACGGATGTCGTTCGTCATTACCTACAGGCATCATAAAGGGCAGAACGGAAGCTGCCTATAAAGGAAAACAGGACAGGAACCAGGTTTACCTAGGAAACAAGTTTTAATTAGTTCTGCTTATTGAACACCTTGTTTTGTAGGACATTGAGATCCTTGTGGCGTGTCCTGTATCACGGTGCTTCCAGCATGAGGCAGCACTACCCAGAAGAAGAGGAACACACACAACGGTAAGACACACGGAGTGCAAATGTGAGCCTGTGATCCCCACCTCTACTGACCAATTCCTGCAGGGTGGGTGACGGCCCCTTGATAAGGAAACAAGGCAAGAGCTAGCCACTATTTCTTTTCCAAAACGCTGGTTTTCCTTGAAAGAATTAAAGTATATAATGTAAATATGAGGACTGTACAGAGGCCAGGTTTTATTAGGTTGGGTTTTTTTTCCTTGAGTGATATGTTAAGGATGTGACTTTTTAAGAGCTTGCTTACTGCAGTAAAAGCCCTGATGACCAGCTATTTGCACGGAAAGGAACTTTGATGCTTGCCTGGAATGAAACAGATTGGAGGAGACTCATAGCAGCGTAACTGCCCTTACGGGGCAGACGTTCCACGCTTCATTTGTGCCCCCATAGGCTCAGTGGCAAAACTGAAAAAATATCCAACAATAAGTAATCAACTTGTAAATGTGCCAACCATGGGTAAAAGCAGGGGACAGAGCAAATTCGTAGGAGGGATTCAAGAACATGTGAAATAACTAGTGGTGACAGTATTTTCTCTGTGCAAGCAGCTCCCGTATTAAAAAAATATTTTCAACTTACTGAAACATTTCCTTTCTAGCAAAGGCTTTGGTGTGGATGTTCGGAAATCCTACTTGTGTTTAGTTATGATCCACTGCACATAGAGTTATGATCCGCTTCCATAGAAGTATTTTATTTGCCTTATGTCCCTGCTGTCTTTAAAGCATCCCCAGCCAGAGGTTTCCTCCCTTGTGACCACATGCCACATCTCAAAAAGAAAAGGGACAAAGTTGCACCTCAACTAGTGAATCAAACATGGTTTGGTCCTGAAGTCAAATTGGATGAAATATCTGCATTCATACCACGAATATTATCCTTGAAAACAGGCTGGACACATCCAAATTGACTTTGGGGACATCAGGGAAATTTTTACCGGTACATGTCACTATCATACTAGAGCAGTCAAGAGCACAGTTCTCTACAGGACAGCAGCTCTTTTAGTGAAGATCTCTTTATAATCGAAGTTCAGGGGACCATCAAAGCAAGCGAGCACCACTCATACCACCAGCACTTACTCAGCCTACAGAGCAGCAAACAACTTGTCTGTGCTGTGTTTGGATTTTCTCTAGCAAGTCTTCGCATCTCACCTGTGGAGATCCAAAATGTGCAAGTCCAGTGTGGGAGGGGTGTATTATTTCCCTGCACACATTATCTGTTTCTTGTCATAGATGGAGCAGAAGGTATTATACCTTCAGGTAATTGAAAAAAACCTACCTTGCTTCATTTGCCCAATTTTTTTTTTTTTTATTTCGTAAGTGCCAGATCATTTATTTTGCACATGGTAACACCATTTTGATACTTCATAGGAAGAAAGGCATATCTACCATCACCATGAAAAAGCTTTTGACCTTTGCCCATGCAGGTTCAGCAAGCAAATCATGGTTTAATAATCCACGGTGGCCCACAACCCTTGCTGAGGCACAAACACCACTGCCCTAGGAGCCAGGCAGGGCTGATGCCCAGAAACATTGCAAGGTCAACTCAGAAACTAGCCACGGACCAAGGAAAGGAACTAAATTCCCGAGGGGCTGAGTGAAGGGTCCAGTTAGAAGCATTATCCCACTCAGTCTTGGCTGTGTGGCATGCAAAGCAAGGACTCCCTTGCCGCAGGGCTGTAGAAACATCAGACACTGCTGGAAGCCAGAGCAGGCTTTGGCTGGGACAGCAGAGCAAGGATGGTCAATGGCTCAATGTCCAAGTGGAGACCAGTGATGAGTGGGTTAGATATTAGGAAGGAATTCTTTAAATTGAGGGTGGTGAGACACTGGCCCAGGTTGCCCAGAGAAGCTGCGGATGCCCCATCCCTGGAGGTGTTCAAGGCCAGGTTGGACGGGGCTTGGAGCAACCAGGTCTAGTGGGAGGTGTCCCTGCCCATGGCAGGAGAGTTGGAACTAGATGATCTTTAAGGTCCCTTCCAACCTAAACCATTCTGTCATTCTATGATGCCCAAAGCTTAGTGGAAGGGGGAACAGCAACGCAACCAAGTAACGTAGCTACAGCGGAGGCACCTAGGCACCTCACTAACCCTTCAGGGACCACAATTGCTTTGTGCCTTTTAAACGGAAAAGCAAACACCAGCCATCTGTTGGCAACTCCTTCAGTGAGGCAGAGCAGAGGGGTTCATTAAATCAGAAAGGGCTTAAAAAAATAAACCCAGCAACAGCCTAACACTGTATCAGATCAAAAAAGATAGTGGTCTCAAAATGTACAGCCAACGGTTAATGAGTTGCACACAAACTAGGGAGGAGGCAGGGAACCAGAGAGGAAGCACAAGAGATGGATGCCATCTGGGTGCCAGAGCTAGATTTTGAGGGTAGCACTTGGTAGAGTGCAGATGGCTCAGGAATGCACCCCTGTGACCCAGACGAGAGGTCTGAAAAACCCCCGATGGACTCAGGCTTTGCCACACGAAAAGCAAATCGGTGAACTGCAGTAGGCACCTGCCAGCAATAGGCAGACGAGGGTATCCTACTGCATGGGGATGGGGCATGGACAACCCAAGTGCTTAGACACATACCTGCTCCATGTAGCCATGAGGCAGCAGGGACAGCTGGAAACAGTAAGTTCTTGCTCCAGATGTTGAGAAGGCCATTGCCCATGCCCTTACATCTTGCCAGGCATAAATGGTGCTCTGCTCTGCCCAGGGCATCTATCCTACAGCACTGGGAAGGGACCTCCAAAGTCCTTCATCCCAGCTTCTGCTTGGAGCCAGACTATCCATAAACACTAGGTCAGGGAGGCCATGGATTAAGTCTGCAGGGTCCTGGCAACTGCCAAGGTTGGAGAATCCTTAGGTCACCTCTTCCACCAGAACAGGGGAGAATGTGATTGCCCTGGGGTTTCTTTAAAGCCAGACCCTCAGCATCCTGAAATTTGCTCTACTGTGTATTTTGGAGGACATGGCAGGTCTCTTTGTAAGTTCTGATACATGTTTGAAGTTGGGCATGTAGATACAGGCTATGGATTTACACACCTCCACTTGAAAAGCTTCCCAGTCCTGCTCAGCACTGTGACTGAGCTGGCACCCTTACGCAATACTCAAGTTTGCAAACCGCGAGGGGGAACTGGAACTGAAACCAAAGCGAGTTAGATTTGGGAACATTTTAGGTAAGTGCAATAACGATTTGGAAGGACAGTTGAGACACCAGCCTGCGTAAGGGGCTGTGTTAAAAGTAGTCTCACCCTGTTCCAGTGCATGCAGTAGCCAGCCAGCTGCACTGGGACTTCCTCTTAGTTGCGGAAGTCTGAACCCACTCAGTGCCACAGGGTTTTAGGTTCACCCCTTGTAGGAATTATCACAGCTAGAGGGCCCTACAGTGCAAAAACCGTGTATTTAAAGCATATTCATAATGTCTATATTTTTTAAAAAGTGTATTTGTAACATCTATATGAATCAAATTTGCCAACAGAACACAAGTGCAAACGAATTATTCTGGACCAATACACCACTAAATGGGACAACTGGCAGGAGGAAGTTTTGAGGAGGGCAAAAGCTGTGCTTGAGCCACAACGGCGAAGCTCAGTCCTACCACATCCAACGGTGCTGCATTCAAGTTTCCTCTCAGCTCTTGCCGACTTCCTAAAGGCCAAAAACTACCTGATCCTGACAGAAAACAAACAGAGGGAGAAGGAAACACGGTGTCTACAAATCACACCTTGAAGAGGAAAGGGTAGGATATGATTGCCATAAGAAAATGAGGCAACAGGAAAAACTTCACATTTTATATTTAAGAAAACCTCTCTTTGTGTTGAAGGCCAGGCTTTAAGCTGGCTTAAGCAGGCAATGCTGCCCTAGCTTTGATTCACATCAGCCCTGGGAAAGTGAAAAACATTGTGAGATGACATTTCACTTTATTATTTCCCATGCGTCTGCACCTAACACAGTAAGACGCAAATGCATCTCCAGGCACAACTGCAATGTAAATAATGAATTAGCATAACAATACCAATTACAGACGGTGCTTTTGGCTGTAGTCAGCTAATATGGCAAATGTGAATTTTTCATAAGATCATAATAATTCTGCCAGTTTATAACATCCTTTTCTCAGTTTTTCGCTGAAAAGGTATGAATATCTACAACTCATTTTCAATCATCATCACATTCTGAAGGAGTTTTTATTACCTCTAGTAATGACTCATAAGACTGGGAAACAACAGTTACTCCAGCTCCAAGTATAAACCGTAATGACTTAAAATGCCTTCAGTTTCTGTCTTCTGAACTGTCTCATTCTCAATCAGTTGGAGGATATCAGAACATATTTACTCTGAAGAATAACAGATGTTTTCATCTTAAGTTAAATTTAAACTCAGCATCAATCTCCCAGAGAGAAATGAGATAACACAGGATCTCTTTCAGTCTTTCAGATATGCCGAAATATCCCAGAATAAAACATCTCAGAGCTGAGCCGTGGCTGTACTTTACCAGTTTAACTAAATCCATTTCACTGTGGGACTAGCAGCGGTGTGTAGGAAAGCCCTGAAATATCTTTTTTTTTCCTAAATTAAATGTTCCAAGGCAGAGCATCGCCATTGTGGCTCAAGCACAATCACTCGATTCAGATCACGAATGAATTAATAAGCTTTACCCAATTGACGCCGCATTTGCCCAGATAACACCCTTCCGCTGCCTTCCTCCCCCGTGTTCCATTGCTCACGTGCCCTGCACCATGCGGATGCCCACACAGAGGTCTGCCACCCCAGGCTTTGTCTGTCTCCTGCTGTCGGGACAGGAGAAATTCCTCCTGACGTTGTGTGCATCACCCTAGAGCTGGTTTGGGGATTTGCCCTATGTTTAACGAAGATGCCCCCGAGTCCATGGATAGTCCGATTTCGTATTCCCAAAGAACTGACATTGTGAATTTTATAGCAAGGGCTATAAGAGACCATCTGAGCCCAGAAACTGCCAAGAATGCTCACTTTCTTGGTTCTTATCTCGCAGTTTGCTATTTCACGGCGCTTTGCGAAAGCACCTACTGCCAGGGCAACGGGGGGCACAGACTGCCAAAGATTACCTGGACAAGATTTTCCGCTCTAGGATAAATTTTCCATCACTAGCACAGCACAAACAAAAGCAGCGGGGGGCTGGAAGGTGGGGAAGGTGTGGAAGCACAGAGACAAGGTCCAGGCACTGCGTCACCTTAGCCGGCTGAGGAAGCAGCAAAACTTGGTGTGGGAAGTCAGATTTCGCAGATCTATTTTCTGGGCCTTGTTCAGCACTTGGGCCCTGGGTGTAACATTTCTTCATATCATAGAATCACAGAATGGTTTTGGTTGGAAGGGACCTTGAAGACCATCTCATTCCAACCCCCCTGCTGTGAGCAGGGACACCTTCCACTAGGCCAGGCTACACAAAGCCCCATCCAACCTGGCCTTCTTCCTTACTTTTCCTCCAGTTCACCTCTGTTCAGCCTACAAACTCTTCAGGTCGGGGACAATCTCTCCTGAAGGCCCCTACAAGCTAACCCAATGCTCCTCAAGGTGAGGAAAACCGCTCCCCTCCCCATGTACTTGGCCAAACCTTGGCTTTGCAAGTGTCCTGAACAACCCAAGTGTGGTTGAGAGTGTCTGGGTGAGAAATAGATAGATGGAAAACAAGCGAGATGTTGTAGTGGGTGTCTACTACCAATTGCCCAGCCAGGATGTAAGCACTGATTCTGTAGGTAATTAGGAGAAATTTCTGGATTGGTAGCCCTTGTCCTTATGGGATATTTCAAATTCCCAGACATCAACTGGGAATACCATACTGCTGTGAAGAGCAGGTTTTGGAAATTCTTGAAGTTTGTAGGACATAACTTCTTGTCACAAGTACTCAGTGAGCCAATTAGGAAGGACTCGTCACCAGTGGTGTTCCTCGGGGCTCAAATCTAGGGCCAGTCCTGTTCAATGTATTTATCAATGATCTGGATGCAGGAGTTGAATGCACCATTAGCAAGTTTGCTGGTGATATCAACCTGGGAGGTGCTGTTGACTCTCTCGAGGGACAAGATGCCTGGCNTACAGCTTCCTGAGGAGGGGACGTGGAGAGGGGGGTGCTGAGCTCTTCTCCCTGGGATCCAGGGACAGGACACCTGGGAATGGTTCAAAGCTGCACCATGGGAGGTTTAGACTGGACATTAGGAAGCGTTTCTTTACCGGGAGGGTGGTCAAACACTGGAATAGGCTTCCTAGAGAGGTGATCGATGCCCCGAGGCTGTCAGTGTTTAAGAGGCATTTGGACAAGGTCCTTAATAACACGTTTTACCTTTTGGTCAGCCTTGAATTGGTCAGGCAGTTGGACCAGATGATTGCTGTAGGTCCCTTCCAACTGAAGTATTCTTTTCTACTCTAGCCAACTGTTTCTCTGGAAAAAAACACAAAGACTGAGGACGTCAAACTTCCTGGCCATGTCAGGCACAGTTTGGCTGTTACCCACCCGTGCCTCGTCCTGTATAAAGGGTGGGCATTTCCCTCCACATCAGCCAGATGAAGGGAGTTTGGAGCCAACGGCTCTAGGGAGCTGTTGCAAGGAATAAATTCCTGAAGCCAGATCCCAAGTTTGGTCGTGTTTCCATTATTCATAATTTCAGGAGACAAGATCTCATAACTTAACAATGTATAAATAAACAGATGAACTGTAGGACTTGCTCCTGGATGACTTTTATGAATACATATACCCAGTCTGACACCACGTGAGTCACAGTTTATCCTATGGATCACAACAAGTGTCCATGTATCTAGCAAGAGCTTGTGACTTCTAGTCATAGTTGTCTACCTGAGGCATGCCTCACCATTTATTCTCTTTGCCACCCTCCAGGCAGCGAGTGTGGATAATGTCACGCAGCTCAGGTAACCGGCAGCCAGGATGCAAACAGCTGGCTGAGCACCCACACTCATAAATCGGCTTGTCCAAACCACTTAGCAAATAAATTCATTCAGCAAAGCAAGCAAGGCAGGTTCACTCCTGCAGGAGGAACACGTCAGCCCTGGAAGGGACCACATTTGCCAGTAACATTATTTCTGAAGCCCACCACTCGAAAGCCTACAGAAAAACTGACAATCTGCTACGTGTTCAAGGTTGACTGAACTTTTTATTCCTACTGTTGTCTCAACATCCTATATGCTTTCAAAGTTTTCCAGTCAGTTTGGGAAAAGCTGAAGGCTGGGAACTGTTGTGTCTCAGTTCAGTTGGTTTCCTGTGTGAACACGTTTAAGAGCAGGTACTGAGGCCACGCAGAGGTCCTACATTAGCAGCTTCCAATTCAGAGCAGGCAACCCAACCTTACACTGGTTGGGTGGCCCATAGACACTTTTTTCCTCGTAGGAAACAAAACCCCAAAGCACCACCACTCCAAAGCAAGCACGTGGAGCATCCCGCAACTAGCAACCCTGAATCACCAGGGTTTTCTTTGTGCACAGCAGGATTTGCAAGGACCACCTAAATTTTGATTTCAGAAATACTGTGAGCAAGAGGCCAATTTGCGACCCGTTCTTCCTTTCATGTCACAAATAATTCCAGCTACTATTCTGCATAGCAACTGTGCAGCAATCTTGTCTTCCTCTTCCACTTCAAAATCCCTTGCAGCCTCTGCCTGCGGTTCCCGGTACTCTGTAGCTAGAGTGCTTTTGCAGGACTGGGCACAGTTTAGGCTAGGGATGGTCTCCATCACTAATGCAAATCTTCCCATTTTCAGCATCTCTTCTTGACGATGCCCGGCTGTTGTTAGGAAATGAATGGTCAAAATTTGGAGACGAGACTTTTGAGCAAGGTGGGCAAGTTGCTTTGCTACTGTGAGCTACTAACTAGTTTGGCTCCATACTTCTACATTTCCAGTGGGCTTGGGAAAACTCTGAAAGAGTTATCAAACATTGGAACAGGCTGGCCAGGGAGGTGGTTGAGTCACCGTCCCTAGAGGTGTTTAAAAGTCCTGTAGATGTGGTGCTTGGAGACATGGTTTAGTGGCAGACCTGGTAGAGTAGGGTCAATGGTTGGACTAGGTGATCTTAAAGGTCTTTTCCAACCTAAACGATTCTATGATTCTATGATAACCAGGTTTGCATTCAAGGTGGAGTGGATGAGGAAGCACAGTTCCTGTTGCAATATACTGACTGCAATATACGAATTTACTGTCGTCAATGACAACCTGCGTTTCTGTCACCGCAGACTCCTCAAAACACCGGCGTGAAGAGGCATGTGAACATCTACAGGTCAGAGTGGAAAGACAGCGGGTGCACTGCGGAGGGAAAGGGCATGTATCATCTTCAGTGGCTTTGAAAATTTCTGTGGCCCTACACACGGTATAAGGATTTGCAAGGAATTTGGGGACTGACGTGCTCCTGAAAATCTTGTCAGTTCCACTGAGGGATTGGTTACATAATTCAGATAAATGCCAAGCTCCCTTCTCTGCATTTTCGGGATTAAATGTGTCTGTTCAGTCACAACAATTTCTCCTATATTTTTCCTGCAAGCTGATTGTTTCAAGTAAAGAAATTGCTTGCTATCAAAGCAAAAAATCTCATTTTACTGATGAAAGTATTATTTCAATTTTCCATTTGCCAAATGTTTTCCTTTTTTATGGCTTTAGAATCTCCCATGTTTGGAAAAAAAAAAAAAAAAAAAATTTCCCATAGCCTTAGAAGTAACAATGGTGATTTCCTAACTGCACTTAATCATGCTAGGGTAAGATGAAAACTTTCATCAACAAAAATCACTCTTCTTGCAAGGTATGATGGAAATACTCTGTTTTAGATTAAGTATCTGGCAGGAGAATAAATGAATAACCGGTACAGCTTTCTTGCAGTCACTATGCAATTACAGAAAGTACCACGGCTTCTTTTGCAAAACCAGAGTGCAAATATATCCATAAATGGCACATTCTGGACTGTTTTCAGCAAGAAAACTAACATTTCTGGTTTGCAGTCTCCCTGGAGTGCAACAGGGAAGGAAGGGCCCATCCCAGATGGGCTTTCCATGTGGCCCCTGCAACGTGTCCCCACAGCCATCATGACAGGGATGGACGTGTCACGGTCCTGACTTGGAAGCCCCTGCACATTGAGGAGCCCGTGATCCTCGTCACATCTGGCCCTGGTGGGCACGGCTTGTGCTGTGCTGCATGCCCAGTGTGGCCTCCAGGATGTGCTGCGCGTGGCCCTCGGCCACAGGACGACCTTCGCCAGCTCATGGCGACAGAGGAGCTTGCTGCTAGCTACACGCCTGGGTGGCCTTGCACCGAAAAGTGCAACAAGAAGTTCTCACGGCAACATCCTTTCTGTTTAATGGTAGAAATGATGCGTGGAGTTGTTTTCTTGTAGGAAAATAATGCAATAGCTCAAATGACCGAACTAGTGGAACCTCTCCATGGATGGGGTCTGCATGGCACATCATGTCCTCGTCAGAGACCCACTTAATGCCACACAGCCAGGGGTTCCCAGTATCTGAATCCTCTCCTTTACAGTGCTAGCTCTAATAAACAGCCTTTAACTTATACTTCACAGCATCGGAATGCCTTTCTTACCGGGATCATAACGAAGCAGCACCTCCTGGTGCACAACAACGTGTCATTCCACACAGCTTCAGCACGTGCCTTGTGGGCACATCAGGCTGTGCGGTCCTGGCTACCTGGAAACGCAGCCCTGAGACCTCGCTGCCAAACCAACTCGCCTCCTAGAGAGGTCTTCTTCTACCTCCACGCCTTCCACGCTACGGCAAAGCGAACTCCAAATTAATAGATAAAAATAATGTATTTTTGAAAAGTATGACTAACGTTTTCAGGGATTTTTTTAAAAAAAATCCTCTTTGGAAAACATGAGGAAGTTGCCTTGGCAACATTGTTTTCCATTCCTTTTTTGTTCACTGTTTTCTTGTGTGCCTGTTTCTCCAGCTTACGTTTCTGACAGTACACAATACACGCAACAAATGCGGCTCTTGAAAGGGAAGAAAATCAGCATTCCGCCAAATAAAGGTCTTTCTTCCCTCTCACACCATCAGGGTGGAATAGTCCCATCTATGATTAATACCTGTGAATTACAAAAGCTAGTTTAGAAATTTTCAAGACTGAAAAAACTTATTATTACTCAGAAAAAATGTTTTGAATAGCTTCTATGGGACGGATGACCCAGATTACGTGGGAGGGGCAAGCACTGCTCTTAGCCTTTTTTCAAATGAATATGAGCCCAAAAGGAGCTATTACCTCCATGTAAATGTCAATTTTCATTAAGCATACAGAAAGTAATGTAGCAGCTAGGAGGTAACCGGGATATAATTTAAATTGACTGCTTTGAGATCTCTTCCCTTTGGTCAGATCTCAATGTTTTGGGCAAATGGATACAAGGGCTTGCAAGTAGACAGGCGAACAGGAAAAAAACGACATTATATCCTCTTGCTCCCCCCACCAGAAACTACGCTAAAAATGTAAAATAGTGTTTAGGAAGGCTAACAACCCCTCCCCCACATTTCCTGCACTTTCTGCATGTGTCATGAAAAACTATTATCATATATAAAAGCAAATGGAGTGCACCGACTTCCATCCAATTCAGGATGAATATTTATGACCACTTCACTATGTCATTACATTTACACGGGTCTATTTAGTTAAAAGTTCCATTTTGTCTTCTTCCAAACAACCCTCTCAACTGTAGTTGTATAATCCGTTCCCGCTGCAAGGCGAGGTGCAGGGGAGCTGCAAGAGGACAGGTCTCAGCATCGCAAATGCTGAGAGCCCCATCCACGGCTTTAGCCAAACCACCCGGGCTTCACAATACGGAGACGAGCTATTTGCACAAAGCTTCTCGGAGGCACTGTGCTAATATGTGACCTGGCAGCTGAAGCGTCTGCCAGATTCATATCTTTCCAAGTCGGGAGATGGATTGCCTTTAACAGCTTCAACGCTTTATCCTTCTCCCCTTGATGTAGCCTACATCTAGGGCTTCAAAAACATTTATTGCTCTCTGTAATTACCTACCAAGAGGCAACTGACAGCGTGTTGACATCATTTTGCCAGAATTAAATCCTTTAGATTTTCTGAGAAAGCATTTAAAAACCTTAGTTATTGCTTAGAGATTAGCCAGACTGCCAAATATCCCAGGGTTTTGTATATATAAAACTCTATTTTATACAAAGTTTAAGGTGTTGAGTTTCTTTGCCCTGAAATTTTCAAATACCTCCATGTGACCTTGCCTCAGGGAAATAAAAAGAAATAGAAAGTTAATTCAAAACAGTCTCAGTCAGCGCAGATATGTTCATTTCCCTGCTTCCTTTAGCATTGCCAGATCTGGCAAAGTTCTCCATAAGAGCAAATAGAGTCATCGCAGCATCTCATTTGTATTGTATGGCTTGCAGACTTAGTGTGGTAGTTATCGAGAGCAGATCATCTGACTGTTTCTGTTCAAAGATAGAAAGCTTATTCTTTTCTTGGATGGACTTGGCTGTTACAGCAGCCAGTCGCAGCCCTGAGGTGGGGATGGAGGTCTCCAGCCCAACTCCCGCTTGATACTGGCGATACCCTCTTGCATTACTTGGCTCCCGCCGACTGCTTAATGGAAAATCCCCCTTAGAGATAAGCACAGTCCATACCCTCAGGTGAAACAACACTAAGGCGGCCAACAAAAGAGCAATTTGCCTTCAAGAGAGGCAGGGTTTTGCGTATCACATGGCATGTCTGTGCCAGGTCAAACTAAAGACTGTGACAGGACCTTGGTCAGCCCAATAAAAAGGAAGAGATGGAGGGGCAATGGCCAGAGCGATGCAGGACTAGGTGGACAAGGGCAGGTCCAGAACATGATGAATAGGAAGAAAAAAGTGTGAAACGTGACCTGTGAAGAAAAAAGTGATGCCGGACAGGAAAAATACATGGAGGCTGATGCCTGGTTTCACATCAGCGTTGCTGTGCCTGACCCTCTGATAACCCCTGAGGTTATCTGATAACCTAGCTTTCACAGCCTCTAACAGAGGACTTGCAACAACATTTCACCCCTGTTTTCCAGGCAATGCAAATGATGATCGTCCTGGGAAATCACTGTAGATCAATAGTCCTCCCAGCACTCATTTCTCCTACTGCTGTTTGGATGTTCCATTCCCAAGTGTCGCTGGGCTGGTGAGTTGCAAGAAGACTTGTGAACACATTCGAGTTCTCTACCTCACCACCCCTGCTGCTCAGATTAATTGGGACTTTTGGAGTTGTTTGCTGTGAGAGTTTTGTTCCTGCTTCACTGTTAGCGCTGCCTTCCTTACGTCTTCAAATTACATCTCAAAAATCTTCCAGAATAGGTGGTATAAACAGGTCTTGAGCAGCGGTGGTGGCTTTGCTTTAAATTAACATTCTTCATGAAATCAACATGAAATTTGGCAGGGAGTTTACAGAGTGTCTTTGGTCTCTTTGGAATGAGTCCATGCGTTTTATTTGCAAAATATCTGTGGATACTTCTGGTTGGCTTTGCAAAGCTCAGGTAGATATGAATAACTCAGAAGCTGTTCAGCCTGCTGAGGAACCCTGTGGGTTACAAATGAAACAGGCATAGTGGGACATCAGAAGTGCCTAGCTGGGTGCAGTCAAGTATTAAATGATTTGCACTGAAAAATGGGGTTTTCAGTTAAATGGTGTTTTGCAAAAAAGGTCAGTTAAACATATCAAGCCTTCATCCAAAGCCAAAGTCTAATACCTGAAATCTAAATGGAGAGACAAAAACTGGTAATAAAACATTGAGATTTGCTTTGGACAGGTTGCACTGTGACTTCATGTTAAACCATGACCTGAATACCAAGAGGAAGGCAGTTTGAATGGCTTGTACCACCCAGCGTGTGACAAATCGTGGTGTTTTATACCTCCTCAGCAGGTGTTTCTGCTTGAGCAGGGCAGCCATTTCCAGTTGTATCCACTCGACAACCTTACGTGAGAAAGCAGTATCCTGTGTGGTGAGGCTTTTCGTATATTCAACGGCATCCACATGATCTACCATGCACTTCTTTCCACCTTCTTCCTCTGAAGTACATCTTTGACGTCTCTGACGGTACAAACACCTTTTCTGGTCTCATGCAACACAATCATCATGGCATTGCAAGACTCATTTTTCCCTCATCAGCAAATCAACTTTATTACCTGCCTTGTGGAGATCCCTTGTCTTTGCACTTTTATCTCAAGGATCTTTGGTGAGTGCAATGTCAACAGTCTCAGAGGAGTTTAGAAAGGTGCTGACTGACATCCAAGCATCTGCAGGACTGCCAAACCTGGAGAGCTGAGCATCCATCACACTGTCATGGATGTTTCCAGAATTAACAGGGGTGTTGGAGACTTTCCCATAGATGTTTCTGACCCTATTCACCTTCAGGACTCATTAATTCTACTCCTTTAGGGATCAAATGACAACAGTGCCCAAAAGCACTGAAAAATCCCTGTGCGTGAAGCAACCTTTTTCCATTTCTCCGTTGTTCCCAGGAGCAAAATATTAAACAGAGGTTGTGCAAATGGCATTGGGCTGCTCACTCAAGGAACCAAAAGCCATAGTCATCTGAAGGCTGCCCTTTACAAATTGGAAGTTGTCATCGTATGTCTCAGTCAGCTCAGATCTGCTCCCCCTGAAGTGTGAACACCCACTCCAATTAATCTCCCACCTCGTGCAGCAGATGAAAACCCTAAATCAAGGCAAATGACTCTTAGCTGTTTGTATTGGATGTCTTTGCAACTTGACAGACCATAGCGGGAACTGGAGTGACTGCAGAATATATATAGAACAAAAAATTAGATTTTACGTGATGGGATTTATTATTCAATTTGGGTTGAAAATTATTTATTAGTCATGCAGTCATTTAGTCACTTGCCCTCAGGAACTGGGATAACTTAGAGCCTCTTACAAGTCACATTTACCTTTAGCTTAATTCCACATGCTGTAACATCAGCGTTGCTCGCTCTGCTGTCCCTAACAGACAATTGCTGCTTCTCCTGGTAGGGGAGAGAGCAGTCCCAGCATGTGCAAGTAGCACGTTGACACAAGAACCTGGTTACTGGCTCATCGAGCAGCCCATTACTGTAAAGGAGAAGGTGTTTCCTTGCGTACGCTGCCTCCACAGCAGCACGGATTAGTCACAGCCCCTACCACCCGTTAGAACAGCAAAAAAACCCCTAGGACATTAAGGGTAAAGTTCCCACTGGATAGCACAACAACTGCCGTAGATAAACCTCCAGGACCCCGTTTTCAACCTTTCCGGCCAAGCAGTTCAAATTTTGTACTTTCAAACACTTACAGTTCATTCTATGAGAACAGGGCAAAAAGGGGGAAAAGGCCTGAATCCATCAAAAAAATGTTTGAAACATATCCAGCTTAAACGAAAATCCAGGATCAATCAGTAAGCTTTATGTCTGTTCTAAACCAGTTAATGAAATCACTGACATTTTTCATTCACTGTCACAGGATTGACTTCAAATTTCACCAAGGAGCAACATTTAGTCTACATCATCGGACCCTAAAACTGCATGTGCAGAGTGTTTGTTTACACGATCTGAGACTTTGAGCTGAACCTTATTGTCAATTTTAGGGCTGACCATTATGAGTAAGAGTCTGAAATTCCGCAGCTGCAGAAAAAGAACAAAAACTTCTGGTGGCCAAGCAGCACATACAGTTTGGAAAAGCTTTGCAAGCTGCACTTTTGCAGTCAGTGAAGAGGCAGAGGGGACATCTACATGAAGCTACATGAAGGGCAGTTACAGCAACAACGAGCCGCGCTCTTGGAATATGACAGGAGCAACAGGGAGCAGCAATGGAGAGCTGCAGCCTGGCAGGTTCAGGCTGGGCATTCAGAGAAATGTCTTCTCGGGGAACCAGGTCACCAGAGAGGTTGGATGGGGAGAATCTCCACCACTGGAGGTTTTGTTACTGAGTTATGACGAAGCTGCAACCACCCTGATCTAGTGTTGGTGACAGGAGGTTAGATTACACCTTTCCAGCAGTCCTTCCCACCAACACTGCTGGGAGGTTATAAAGCATGGCAAAAACGCCTTTCCTCAGCACCCCACACGCCAGCAATTTCAGCACATCCTGAGTCACAGGATCTCTGGGTATACACTGCATCCCGAACAGCACGAGGCGATCGGAGACGGCGAATTGGAGATAAACTGACTTATTCAAAATAACGCTATGGAAAAAATCAGGTCAAAGAATAGAGAGGGCTGTTGGGAATTGGGAACAAGTTACCGAAATGATTTCAAACAATGAGATTTTGTGCTTCTTAAAGGCTTTTTTAAAAGAAGTCAATGATTTGTTTAATTGAAAATAGGAAACCTACAAAGTTCACTCTTAAATATTTTTAAAAGCTTTGTAAATGGATTATCTGAGCACAGCAGGCATCATACTTTTGGTAAGTGCAGGATGATATAAGCCTCAGGGAACTTTTGAAGATAGTTCATTCAATAATTCATTCACTTCCCTCTAATACTGTGTTGAAGAAAAGTTAAACACTGACTCTGTTTTAATAAGTGAATGAACACTCCAAATGTAGTTTCCTCATAGGATTAATTCAATTTGCTATCTTCCTCAAAGTAACTCCTCACAAGGCAATATCAGGAAAAAGGCGCGGGAGCAAAGTAGCATGCAGGCACCACTAGATAATTTATCACCAAACTAGCGCTAGTCCTTACTGACATACAGATACTGAGTTTGAAGTGCAGATATTACAGGTGGTGACACATTTTCATGGTCTGGCACAGCCTCTGAAGCTCTTCTTCCAGACCCGATAATTTGGTACAGGCAGCTTCCTACATAGGAGGGAAGCCTTTCCAAAAACTTTCCTCAAGATTTTATTTTGCAAACTGCTTGAGTGATTCTAGGCAAAATTCAAGAGAATGATGTCAGCTGCAGGAATATAGGAAGACTTCTGATGTCCATGTCAAACTTTATGTAAGTGGATGTTGATGGGTTAATTTCTTTTCCTATGTTGGAAAGCCCAGAATTAATTCTCTCTTGGGACCAATTTTGATTTAGCTTTGACAACTCCTTTATCAGATGTAACTCTGCTGACATACAGCTGAATAACGTTTGCTATTAAGGTTGGAATATTCTTTGCTTTCAAGGTCTGCAGATCATTTGGAAGCAGGAGTGCTGCTGTTTTCATTCCAATCATGGATTTTGCACGGTCCTTCATGGCCAGAAGTCCATATTCACCTTCACTGAACAAGTGGGATTATGTGCAACGTACCAAGGTTTATGATTTCCCCAGCCTAGAACTGAGCTGAACCTGGCTATCTGAGACAGCTCCTGGCCTTCTGCTTTGGTCCTCCCACTATCCAAGACAACCAAAGGCCATGAAAGCTCTTTTAGGAAAAAAGAAAGTCGACCCCAGCTTGAGAAGTTGTTCAGGAAAATTTGCAGAATCATTGAGTAACTCAGCTTCAAGAGTCCCTAGTCCAACTCTCTGCTCAAAGCAGGGCAACTTCAAACCAGATCAGGTTGACCATGCCTTTGGCCAGTGAAGTTTTGAAAATATCCAAGGATTACTGTTTTCTTCTCTTCCTGCTTTTCCTCCTTGTTTTGTTCGAATGCAGCAATTTCTCAGGCGATTCCTCGCTAACACAGTGCACGTAAGCAGAACCGGCAGTTAAAGGGTTCTTGTAATTCACAGACATCTTACTGAGCCTGTAAAAAGTGCTGATCCATTTGTAATTAGTCACACAGTGCTCTCATTTCTCAGTTTCTAAGACCGTTTAAATCGAAATGGATGTTAAGAAAAAAGTGTCCCATCTGGTTTTCAGTAAAGTAATGGCAATATTCCAATATAATTCAATATGTGTCAGGTGAGTTTCCAACACCAGAAACCCAACAGGGGTTAAAGAAATTCTTTAATAATTATTTCAGTGCCGCAGATTTTTCCCAGTGCACGAGGGAAAGCTCCAAGAAATCTCAACGTCAGGCTACAGCACATCACTCTGGTGAAAAGACACCATTTTCCTATTTGCAGTGTCTGCCCTTTCTAACACCTGAACTCAGAGGTGATCCAAGAACAAGAGATTCCAGCACAGTTTGCTTTGCTGAGTTGGGCATACCATTAATGAAAAACACCATCAATAAAATAAATCAAATTATTAGAGCTGTACCAACAAAAGCAAGAATTCTGCTCATTAAGGCCATGTTCATAGAATCATAGAATAGAATCACAGAATCGTTTAGGTTGGAAAAGACCTTTAAGATCATCCAGTCCAACCATTGACCCTACTCTACCAGGTCTGCTAAACCATGGCTCTAAGCACCACATCTACACAACTTTTAAACACATATAAAATCATCGAATCATTTAGGTTGGAAAAGACCTTTAAGATCATCTAGTCCAACCACATTCCCCTGACTCAGTCTCCAGTGCCAAATCCCAAATACGCTGTCCTACTGTGACTTTCCCTTTTTATCCCACAGGGAAGAGAGAGGGCTTTCCGGTCTGAATCAAAAGAAAGTGTCGCTTTAGCATGAGTGGGTACAATTTAGACTCTTCTCCTTTAGCATTAGTCCCCACGCAAGAATTTCGGTCATGCTCAGACATCCCATGATCAGCTGTGATCACAGAAAAGGAAGCTGTGAATCCTCAATCAGCAATTGTGAAGGATGCTCCGGGAAACCTGGACGCATCAGGAAAGACAGCCGGCGTGAAGTGGTCCCCACCCTTGTAGCTAGAGGTACCATCACCAGAAGAGAGTGTTCATTCTTCTGGGAGGCTAAAGATCCTCCTGCCAACAGAAAACTAGAAACTGATGCTGTCTTTTTTTTTTTGCAAATCTACAGTGCTTGGCACCTTCAAAACTACCCGGCTTGTCTTGGTGGAGTCAGACCAGATACTGTTGCGGGACCAGCGTCTGGTAACAGGGTAAATTTTGGTGGCCCAAGTTGCGTTGTTTTTTCCTAATGTACACACAAGTTTCTTGAGAATTTCAAATAAAAGAAGTACTCCTGTTTCCTGAGTACGCCTCTGTCTTCTCTGTCGCTGATTCATGCTAGTTCAAATCCTGGAGCACTGCAGCTCCAAACATATCCAGATGCATTGAGGAGATGGAAATCATACGAAATCTTCTTTCCATGATTTGGATAAAGGTATAATAATACGGACCAGCAAGAAAAACCTGGTAAGGTTACTAAAGGGCATAGATCTGGGAAATACTGCAGCTAGCTCACTAAAGATGTATGCTTGCCGTTCAGAGACAGCAGCATGACGAAGCATCGGGTTAAGTATAGTATTTGAGAGAGGAAAATCTTACAGTGACAAGGGTAAGAAATCCATGCCAGCAGAATACAGGCGCTAAACCGTACACGTGCGTTGCCAGGGAGAGGACACAGCATCTCCTGCCTCACGCTGAACCTTTCTAGCCCCAGTGGAAGGAAAACCTCCCTCCCTGAAGAAAGAGCATGGTTTCTGTCTTCCACTGGCAACCCAAGGCACCCGGGTTCCCTCCAGCAGAGGGGAGTGCAGCCTGTGCAGCAGGAGCTGTCAGGAACTCCAGGAGAAGGGAAGAGCCTGACATTTTCCCCAAGCCTGGAACGATGATTTCATCTTGCGCAAATATCAGTAAAAACCACCGCATTCCTTCTCATGTAACTCAGCACCGGAGGAAAAGCAGCCGGAGATTAGCAACCTTTCAGAGGTAGAGAGGTTTGGAAAGAAGCTGGTGATAAATGAGAAAATCGGGACTGATCAGTTCCCTGCTTACGAAGATTTACAAAGAACGGGTCACGTATTTCTCTCCTGCAACGGTTGTTTATAGCGCCAAGCGGATACTTGGAAAATGTGTTTGCAAACTCGTTTGCTGGGTCAGACCCACAGTTCAGTCTAACTCTGCCCGTTTTGCTTTTCTGTAGAGTACCCGTCCTCTCCTCTTTTGCTCACACAAGTTTTTAGTGAGAAGTTTTTATCTATGTCCCTGTAACGGATTCGCATTTTCCTCTTGATGCTGCTAAGTGTGTTCCAGAACATTTTCACTTCCCCTAAAAAGATACTAGACAGCAAAAATAGAGTTTCACTTCCAGCCTCTCAGTATAAGCAGGTAAGCACATCTGTCACAGTACAGCCTCCTGAGAGAGTGATAATCCACGTCAGTGCGGTTGAGGTCACTGCTAAAAGTTCTGCAGAACAAAAACCAGGCAAAAATGGGAGAGCCAGGCACAAAGACACACACTTGCACGATTTTTTTTACACTTCTCGTTTCAAAAATTGATTTCCAAAACGCGTTTGCTTTAGCATCGAGCTGTATTGTCTCGTTATTGCTCTTTCAAGATCACATTTGTCCATATCAATCACCATAATTGCTGTACTGTAAAGAAACTCTATTAGAATTCTGTCTGCAAAGATTTCACAGTTCGGTTCCAGAAAGAGCCTAGGCCATTAACGAAGTGTAAGAGTAGTCTAAAATCCAAATGAGTCTGGGAGTAATTGCCTTTGCCCTTGGGTACATTTCATCCGTCAACTCCAAGGGGGAACTGAGGAATCCTTTCCCCCGCGCCAGTGGGATTGGGCTCTCGTTTAAAGTCTCTTTTCTACCTACCACACAGCATCATGCTTCGCTCCTGCCTTGTCCATTTCCTGACCTGGGCTCAGCTCTCCGCTTCACAAGGCTTTATACAGGCTGAGAAAATCAGTTTGTTCCCACGGGAATGCAGCGTCAGCACGTTTAGACACCAGCTGTGGTAACTTCAGTTTCATTTTGCTCTGGAGGACTGGCATCTGATCCAGTGCATAAACATGTTTGCCAGACTTGTTCACCGGTGAGGGTAAGAGGAATTGACAGCTCTCATAAGAAATATACGTCAGAAAAGCAAGGATGTTATTAATACGGAGAAGGTAGTAAAAGTAATAAGCTATATGGAACAGCTACCAGACAGAAATCAGAGTCCATCACCAGAAAAGCAGAAACAGCACAATTTGTTCCTCTGCCTCCAGGCGCAGGACTTGATAATAAATTATCGTACCATGAAGATAAGAGATACTTAGATATTCTAAAAGTGTTTAACTTTTCTTATATCCAGAGCATATTTTAAGTTAAATTTCTAACGCAGCTTATGGAAAGAGGTGCTATGGCTCTTGGTGTCTCTCCCAGTTCAAAGTACAACTAAAAAAGTTCCCAGAAATGAATCCGCAAGTCTGTCCATCACTAAGTTGCCACCTCCTATGTGTATTAGATGGTTTTTGTTTTGTTTGTTTGTTTTTTTTTAAAAAAGAAAACATTTATTTTTTTTACGGGATTTTTGTCTTGTTCAGACCAGACAGATGAAGGTCTCTCATCTAGTTTAAAATTCAACATTCTGCATCATCCGCAGTTTTAGATGCTACTTATCACACAGCACAAAGCCTACTTTGCAGGAAAATTTGCTCATTTCCCCCAGCTCTAGAGCTTGTAATTAGAGTCCTTTGCCACACAAGTGCACCTGTTTTCACCACACCACTACTAACCAAGGTGATATTATTCCCATTCTATCAAATGGAAGATATAATAGGGATCCAGCTACAGAGAATGAAACAGGGTAGATGGGGAGAACCTTCAGGTGGATGGGGAGAAAAAACACATTTGAAGTGGCACAGGCTCACCTACCCTCACCTCCCCACAGCTTGTGCAGTATCATAGAATCATAGAATNCCTCTGGACCCGCTCCAACAGGTCCATGTCCTTCTTATGAAGTCCTTCTTATTTGTCTCTCTTATTTGATCCCTGCCTGCAATACTTTGATTCAGTCTCTTTTCTCAAGCCATCCTCCCTTCCAACTAGCCTGGGTAACCCAGTCTCTTCCTCTACCCACATGCCCTTTTCCCAGCTCTCTCTCCTCACCTTCACCTCAAAGCCAGACCCTTCCTTTGCTTGCCATGCAAAATCCTCTCCCCATCCTTTCCCAGCCTAGCCGCCCCATCTCTTGCCCCACCTTGTGCAGTACAAAGAGTCTTCTTTTCTCTGGGGGTCTGCCAGGACTTCGTTAGCACTACCACCAATGCCCACGCTCACGTTCAGTAACAAGACGTGCTACCTGCCACCCTAACCAACAGCTGCAATATCTACCTTAGTTATGGATTTGTCTCTCAGTAGCCAGTACATGGCCTACAGGAGGAAAGGAGACCGTAAATAAAGACCCAGTGCACGCACTGCCTTACCCCTAGCAGTCCTGGTCCTCCTGTTTCTCAGAGAACCAAGTCCACATATCTTCTACCCTCCCTGGGATTGTCTTCCTCATCCTGGGCCCCAGGCTTGTTGCCTCCCCAGCAGCCCTGCTGATGGGAGCCAGGAATGGGGCAGGTGACTACGGACACGGAGCAGATGACTACGGATGGTAGCGAAGCTGCTAAACTGCCCTGCCTGCAGTACAAAGAGCCACTCCATGTCAGGTCAAGCTTGGAGAAGCCACCACCACTGCCTATCTTGTTCTGGAAACAGGCCTGACCTCTTCCTTGACAGAGCAACGTTGTGCTCTACAGAGACCAGTAAAAATGATCACACATCCAGAAGATGACAGGTAGCCTGGAGAAACTGAGACCAAATTCTTTAAACCACAAACAGTCAGGGACAGCCTTACAGCAGAAAGCACTAAGCAATCTGATTTCAACTGCTGCTCATCCAGGTGATTAAAAGGGCAATTGCTTCCCTCAGAGGTACACAAGTCCCCATCTTTTGAAAGCCCTCCCCCAAACTTGGCTTCTCCCAGAATGGAGAAGTTGCTGGAGTCCATAGTTGCAAACTCGACTTTCCTTTTGAAGCAGCTGGTGCTGGACACTGGATGATACAACAACTCTTATGTGGTTCATCTGTGAGGTCACCAGCCAGTTCAATCCTTCTCCCAGTTTTCTCTTTAAAGAGTCAGATAACTCGTTCTATCTCTGTACGCACTCATGGCTCATCCGCCACCCACCACGAAGAGCAGAGACAGTTTGGGAGGCACCCCCAACATTTACACCTGAGGCTGAGCCATGCGAGTTTAGCTTGTACTGAGAAATACCGACTTTTAAAACTTCTCAGGTTGAAGACTGGTAAATATACAAGAGGTAAAATTGTCCATGTCAGGCAAAGGGGTAAAATAAAAGAACTCAGTGTTTTCTCCTTTCCATCAAATTGGCAGACAGCAAGTGCTCACCAGGTTTGCTTTGCAAGTGAAGCACTTCATGAAACAGATCACAGCGCTTCCTGAATCTCAGCAATAGTATGGATCATTTCTGAGTAACACATCCCATGGAGAGAGCTCTTTGCAGGGGCTGCACCAGCCAAAACAGGATTAGCAAGTGGTAGAAATAAAAAGAAATTTTCACACTTTCACTCTAGCAGTGAAAGCAATCACTGCTAGAGTAACTCACAACGTGCAAAGTGCTTTCACTCCGGAAGATACCCAGGCTCAGGAAAAAATACGCGCGGTGGGATCCCACGCCACCAAAATGCCACCACTTTTGAGGACAAGCACTGAAACTGTTAAATCACATTTCACATTCTTGTTTCAAGCCATTCAGGGGCACATAGAAAATGCCGCCTGCAAGACGCCTTGTACTTGGGCTCTTGAGATTATGTAGAACAAAATAGACTTTATTGTCTCAAATATACTGCAGATATCTGACTGTCACCCCTCCTTGTATGCTACATTGTCATTATTCTTTGGAGGAACTAAAATGAAGAGTCCAATCAAAACAGGGTTCCAACATGCTTATTTCTGTAAATTCATGTAGTGACACAGCCCCTCTCTGAAGAGCCTGAAAACTCAATGGCAGGAAGGAAAATACACAGGGAGAAAAGTTATTATTTTGGCAGGTATACAAACCAGACATAGACATTACACATCTGTCTGGGGAGAGACCATACGAACGCCTCTTCCTTGCCATATTTGCCCAGCATCTCAGCCCACGGCGTAGGCCATAGTAGCTATTATCATGTTAAACAACCTTTGACAGATCAACTCTGGAAAAGCTTTCTAATTTTTTTTTTTTTTTTTTTTTTTTAAGCTTTTCTCTCATTTAGATTTTTAGTCTGTTCAACGTCTTCTGGCAGGGAGTTCCACAGCTTCATTGTGCAAGGAAGGATTCATGCAAAAGGATGCTTCCTTCAGTCTGTTATAAGATTGCGCTTTAAAAAATCTTTGAACATTTTTCAGTTATGAGAAGCAGCATCTCCTGTTTGCCTGCTCTCCCTCTTATTCATGAACACGGAGGACTTCATCACAGCCCTTTGAGTCGTTTTCTTTCTGGTCATATTTAAACTCTTCTTAAAGAGCGTTCACCCATACCTTGGTTCCCACATCCCCTCTTCCTCTCCTTTTACTGCTCCCGCGATATTCCCTGAGACAGAGCGCACAAAGCTTCGTGCCATGTGGAAGTCTGAAGCCCGTGTGGGGTTCATACAGCAGGATAACAATGCTGTCTGTTTTTCTCTGGGTATCTTTCCTAATAATTACTCACATCCCATTTGCCTTTTTTGACGGTGCTGAGCTGTGAATTAATGTTTTCAGAGCGCTGTACACAACGTTTCACAAATCCTGGAGTCCTCTTTGTAAATGGTACACGATAATATAGAGACAAACAGCACATAAGCATATTGAAGGCTCCCCCCCCCCGGGCCCCGCACAGACATCATTTTGCAGTTAAATAAAGTGAATTTTATTTGCAAGGTCATTCTGCAGCTCCTCAGTCAGTTTGGACCATCCAGACCAGGTCTGTATCAGCAGCAAGCTTGGCCACCTTCTCCTAGATCACTTTCAAGACATGTAGGAGATTCCACAGGCAAGCTCTCCCCATGGAGAATATAAGCGTTTATTCCTCCTCTACCTTTTAAAACATCTATTAATAGGCTTTCCTTCTAGCTTCATCACAACTCCATTTCTTACTGCCATGTCCCCACTAATTCTGTTCTTTATTATGATTTCTTGCTCATATGCCTGGTAGATCTAGTCCCCGGCAACACCCAGGGCCACCACTAAGTTTGCAGAACATTTCGGAGCTAAACTGAGGACTCTGCAGTCTTTAGAGATTTATTCACCAGCCTAATGCAACTCCATCTAATTTTCCTCCCTCTTTACCAGATAGCAGGGATGCAAATTTAACAACCTGTCAATCATTAAGATCTTTCAGAACATTGCTCGAGTTACTAGTGTCTTTATTTCAATTTCCTTCTGAGCTAGGACATGAAAAATCTCATTCGTTTCATCAATGAAAGCTTCTGTCTCCTAGCATCTGCCCTTCCCCACCCCCACAGATAAGGGAAAATTTAAAAACCTCTCAAAAAGTCAAAGTTCTTAATTAAGAGGTGGAAAAAGACATACCATAAAAGTTAATACGGGAACAGCGAATGAAGCGGCTGCAGTGGAGAACATATGTTCCTTCTGTAGAGACACTCCAGCTGACGCCAACAGCACACCGGCTGCTCCCATGCTTGTCATAGCACCAGTTGACTCATTTCCAGGCAGATAGGAAGCTTTAGCAGGATCACACCGCAGTTTAGCTCTGCAATGGAGTCGAAATTATTAAGAATCTGTCACTGCTTCCAGATATACTGGAAGCACAGACATAAAATTGCTTGGATGTTTTTAAACCAGATTCCTTGCACTTCCAGCAACCTTAAGAGCTTAGACCACTAAGAATAACTATATGGGCTTGAAAAGACAAGTTTAACCCGGGAGACCTCGCTACGCTTTAAGCTAAGGCTACGGTTTAGCTAAAAGCATAATTCTATTGCAAAAAGTGTAGGGGTTTATGCAGATTTTTTTTATTATCTTGCTAAATCCACGTCTGGAGACATCACATCTTCCCATCTGAACTGGCAAACCTAACGCTGTAGAAGAAAACATGCCGCGTGGTCACTCAGTTTTCCAGGAGGACTAACCCATGCTGGGCATCACTGGAGGATTTTTGGTGTCTACCCTCTAACCCAGTCTGCCTACATGGCACTGAATCAGGAGGTCTTCCTGAGAGATGACTGGTCATCAGATGCACGTTACAATGGGCTGCAACTGAATCTGCTGCAGTTCTTGCACTGTACGGGTATCTCCAAGTGCTAGAAACGGATAGACTCAGGAATCACATGCCCTTTGTGTATGTGGTCAAACTCCTCACTAAGCAACCCATTGGACTAGAGGGACCACAGGTGACTTCCCACCAGCGTATCCAGGAGTCCACCTGGACCAACCCCCTGATACTACACAACAGAGCAGCCAATAGCCTCCACCCGACAGACCATCGAGACTTAAAGCAGGCTACTAAACACCGCAAAAAGGTGGCCTTAAAATGACTGACATTATCTAAAAGCCAGCTGTTCCAGCTTTTCTAGACAGGCCTCAGTATGTCGCTGCACTTAATAAACCATAAAAACTAATTCTTTCCGTTTTCCTTCTTTGGCGCACATCCATGCATCCTCAGCTGCTTGTGCTATTTAATCTCCTCCGAGTCAGGAGATGACACCAGGAGGCTGTGGCACAGCAGCGCTGTTAACCAGGGATAATTGTGGGGAGAGGACGGGCAGGGAGACAAACATCAAACTCCAAGGGCTTTGCCAGCAGAGAGCAGGGACATCAGCAAAGATGCCATCTCTGCCAGCGAGGTTTTTCCAGGCTGAACCAGGCTTTTTCAGAGCACAGCACACAAACAAGGTTAGAAGCAGGGGGAAAAAAAAAATTAAAAAATCTAAAACATTTCTGAAGAAATGAATGCTCACGGGAGCTCTGGTGGGCCATTTCTAAGCCAAGAGCTAACTCGTACAAAGAGCATTTGTTAATTAGCATCACCTTCATTAATGGAAACAACACACCCAGGGGAAGGGAGGGCAGGACACTGGAATAAGAGCTCATCTGGGTAAACCTCCAGGCTGCAGCCCTGATCTGTGTGCCCAGGCAGCCTTGCATTCAGCGAGACATATGCCCATTTTCTCCTTTCGCGCTACATCAACACCTACATTTGCAGCACAAGATCCGTGCCCCACACCCCCCACCTTCTCTTGCCACATGGCAGAGAAGCCACGTAGTGCGGCATCAAGCAACTAGAGCTTCGGAAAGCACCGTGTCTTTCCTTCACACCCCTGCCCCATCCGTTATAACACGCAGATGACCAGGCAGGGAGTGACGGGTCTAGAGACAATGCTTCCTCCTTCCAGGAAACTCATTGTTCCAAAAGTCCCAGTTAAAAGGTTTTTCAAGCACTGTGAAGAGGGCGTGGATACTCATGGTCTGGAGTAAAACAGAAACCAAAAACCTATTAGTCAATCTCACCTTTGTGCCCGGAAAGATTAGGGAGCAGATCCTCCTGGAAACTATGCTAAGGCACATGGAAAATAAAGGGGTCAGTACTGGGATCGGTGCTGTTTAACATCTTTCTTGGCAACACGGACAGTGGGATTGAGCGCACCCTCAGCAAGTTTGCCAACGACACCAAGCTGTGTGGAGTGGTCGACACACTGGAGGGGAGGGATGCCATCCAGAGGGACCTGGACAGGCTTGAGAGGTGGGCCTGTGTGAACCTCATGAAGTTCAACAAGGCCAAGTGCAAGGTCTGCACATGGGTCGGGGCAATCCCAAGCACAAGTACAGGCTGGAGAATGGATTGAGAACACCCTTGAGAAGAAGGACTTGGGGATGTTGGTGGATGAGAAGCTCAACATGAGCTGGCAACCTGCGCTGGCAGCCCAGAAAGCCACCCGCATCCTGGGCTGCATCCCCAGCAGCGTGGCCAGCAGGGCGAGGGAGGGGATTCTGCCCCTCTGCTCCGCTCTGGTCAGACCCCACCTGGAGTACTGTGTCCAGCTCTGGAGCTCCCAACAGAAGAAGGACACTGACCTGTTGGAGCGGGTCCAGAGGAGGCCACAAAGATGATGCAAGGACTGGAGCCCCTCTGCTGTGAGGACAGGCTGAGAGAGTTGGGGTTGTTCAGCCTGGAGAAGAGAAGGCTCCAGGGAGACGTTAGAGCCCCTCCCAGTCCCTAAAGGGGCTCCAGGAAAGCTGGGGAGGGACTCTGGATCAGGGGGTGGAGCCATGGGATGAGGGGGAACGGTTTTAAACTGAAAGAGGGGAGATTCAGACGAGGTATTAGGAAGAAATTCTTTACAATGAGGGTGGTGAGACACTGCAACAGGTTGCCCAGAGAAGCTGTGGCTGCCCCATCCCTGGAGGTGTTCAAGGCCAGGTTGGACGGGGCTTGAAGTAACCAGGTCTACTGTGAGGTGTCCCTGCCCATGGCAGGGGGGTTGGAACGAGATAATCTTTAAGGTCCCTTCCAATTATAACCATTCTATGATTCTATTAGTATCAGGGAGGTCCAGGCATTTTTTTGCGAGACTTTTATGCTCTCTTGGAGTTGTTCCAGCCCCCTGCCTCATCCCACTGTCCTTGACATAGGAGGGAGGGGAAAATAATGCCTCTTACTGCCCTCTGCACTCTTCCTCCCAAAATACAGCTGTCTAAAACCCTCCTCAGGCAGAGGCTCAGCATGGAAAATTGTAGCCCCAGAGGTGAATGTCTCAAAAATTTATAGGGAAATGAAATCAAAAGGGATTGAATGAAACTGGTTTGTGACCTCAGTGCCAGTGGCTGCTACTAGAGCCCAGAGCAGGGATTGTTTGTGACAGGGTGAAAGCAATCTTCCTTGCACCACTCACAACGATTAATCAAAGACCTTGGAAATTTTGATCTATAGATCATATATTCTTAACAAGCATGTATTTGTTATTATACATCAGAAAACATCCATACAGATGACACATTGCTAAACTAGAGCTGTCAGATATTTATTTTTGCAGTCACTAGAAGTAACGTTATTAAACTACCCAAAGGCAGCCTTCAAAAGCAAGAAAAATAAATTCCAAATTACTTTAAATGAATGAATTCATAATAATCGCTGCTAAAGTATCAAGTGATCAATCTCTGTCTCCAGCACTCTCTAGTCCTGAATATTAAACTAGCAGAAGACAAAACACAGTCCAAAGATTTGGGTGTCTGTCACGGGGGTGAATCTGGAGCCAGCCCACTCCCATGAAAGAAACCCTCGGCTCCGTGCCTCTGCCCTGGGCCTGCTGGTGGGTGAGCGAAGAGTCATCGGTTCCAGAAAACTTTCTCTATCAAATCTTTGAATCTGGGAAATACAGAGAATCACAGAATAATTGAGGTGGGAAGGGATTGTGGTCAGGCTTGGATGGGGTTGCTCAGGGCCATGTCCAGCTGAGGTCTGAGTGGTTCCAAGCATGGAGATCCTACAGCCTCTCTGGACTTCCATGCCCATGTTTGACCACCCCCATGGAGAAGAAGATTCCCCAGCATATCTTCTTGTTTTCCCCTGGCTCATGACATCATCCCCTTTTTTATACCTTGAGAAAAAAGTTGGAACGTCGGGGGCAGTGCTCATATGGTGAAAGCCAGTGCTGTGTCTCACATGGTGAGGGTCATCTGGGTATCATTAGTGATTAGCAGTAGTGGGAAGATGAGAGTTGCCTCTGATGCCTGAAATGTCATCTCTTGAGCAACATCTTCCAACCCACAAATCTGTGGTTCATCGCGGGTGGGGGGAGCCACTTCTTCACCGAGGGCCAGGCAGGTCTTTCACTTCTGAGGGCCCAGAGGCCACCATTTAATCAACTCTCAAAAACAGAAGTGGCTGGGGCATGTTTCTGACAGTACAAAAGGAAGCAGCCGGCAAAATCAGCTCCCTTCTTCCCCTTTCTACACTCAAACTGAGAGCGAAGCAAACATTTTGGGCAGATGTCACACCCCGCTCCGACCCGCTCAGAAGAGGAGAAGAGGGGGAACCGTGACTCAGATTCGCAAATCCCCAGCGGTGTGAACTAAGGTGAGACAACTCTCATGGTCCATACACAAACATTTATTGGATTCCCGCAGTGATTAATATATGTCTTAACTAGGTCCACGGTGATTGGTTAGGTATATAGCAAATTTTGGCAAGTGATAAAGTACGCCTTGCGTTACTTAACAGCAGATGTACAACAGATTATGGCAAGCGGTACTTAACAACAGATACACAATGAATTCTGGCGAGTGGTAAGGTGTGCCTTGCGTTACTTAACTCCAAGAGAAAAGAGAAAACAGAGGGATAGAAAAAAAGAGAGAGAGAGGGAGATATAGAGATCACCGGTCCTGGTTCCAGCGTTGGTCCAGCCAACAGGGGGGTGGGGGAGGATGTCTGTGGTTCGTAGGAGCATTCTTCAGTGTATTCCCCAGGAAAAAAGAAGTGCCCCCCACCTAGGGGTGCTTCTTTTCCCCTTTTATGTTCGCCGTACCAGCCAGACCCACCCCGCTATATAGTCTCAGGTTTCCCACCTCCCCAGGTGAGATGGAGCATGATTTGGGTGGGGGCACGGGTGCTATAGTCAACCTTAATATGCATTTCATGGACAGAGGCAAAGTCATTCATTGGACACAACGGCCCCAAAACAGAGAACTAACAAGCTTCACAAGTTGAGCAGACCCATTTTGTTTTCCCAAAGGCTTCCTCCCTCCTGTGTCATTCAGGCGCGTTTCTCCCCACCTGAGTCACCCAAGAGATGAGCAAGTGGTCGCCTCTTCCGTTCTTTGAACGCAAGGTCTGCAGCATCCAGACTCCGCCTTGTCCACCCCATGGCTACAGCTTCATTTTGAGGGACTTGGGAGTGTTTGAGATGTTCAGAAAGGCTCGAAGGGCCTCCACCCCCTCCCCTTATCTCTCCTCAGGCTGCTTCTCTCAGCCTTTGTTTCGGGGAGTTTACAAGTTGTCTCTTACAGCAGATAGTCCTGAGGAAGGGGAAAAAATTAGGGAACGTAACCATTGATCGGACTGCTGCTCTGCCAGCCTGGGGCTTGCTTTCAGACCCCTGCGAACGTGCCGGAAATTATTAACGATTACCTAGTAATTATATTAATTGCATATTAAGTCTGTCCTGTGTTGTATGAACTGCATTAACAATATTAAGTGGCAATGTGGGAAGCAGAAGCAGTAATACCCAACAGTAAGAAATTCTGTTCACTCCTCTGCTTTCCGCACTCTTCCCAGAGAGGTGGGAAAGCGGGAAGCCGCTCCCGCCTCTCCTGAGCAGGGTCAGGAAAGCAGAGGCTCGGGGTGCCCCAGAGCTGTGCGCTTCCAGCTTTATGGCCCCAGTATCGGCAGTGCGAGCCATTTCGTGCTTTTCAGTGGGAAGTGATACTTTTAGTCTTTGCGTTTCAGTTCTATAGGCCATGAAATACTTCTGAAATGCTTCACCCTTGGCAGGTTTATGGGCAGATAGATATCTTCCTTTAATATTTCGTCACGTTCATGCACAAATTAGCCGACGCTAGTCACACTGACATTACACCTTTGCATCACTCTCTGGATTTGAACATCTTTCTACTCCAGTTTGTACTATTGCAACTGGGGGGTGCAAAGAACTGCCCTTTTCCAGCCCCCATAGCTGTAGCTGCTGCCTCCACCAAGGTTTACACGCAGCCAGGAGAGATCAGATCCTGAAGCACAGACCCACCAGAGGGAAAACAGGGACAACCCCTTCCACTGGGAGACCTTTGCGGCCTCGAAAACGAAAGCATTAATAGGGGATTTCAGTTTTGCCCTTCGTCTTCCAACACGCGCGCGGTCTCATTGCCCTCAGTCACACGTTGCGAGTCACCAGTATGCCAGACTGGGAGATTTTTTTGGGCTGAGGTAAAAGGTAGATGAAAAAGGTGGGTGGGTGTCTCCTGCTACCCATCCCTGAACGCAGCGGGGCATGAGGCTGCTGGGACGTGTGGTGAAGGGCCAGCAGAGCAGTGAGCGGGCCAGAGGGGATGAGGAGCAGGACCGTGTGGCCTGCCCAAAGTGGCAGTTTTCCTACTGTGAGACACTCATGTCTACGAAGAGCTGAGAAACACCGGGCACCACGAACAGAGAGGGGCAGGCACTGAGAGACTGTCAGAGATGGAAGAAGGGCTCAGGCTGCCTTAGGAAAAGCCTTTCCTCCTCTAAGGAGTTAATAGCATGCATAGCATTGGGATTGTTCAGCCTCGAGAAGAGAAGGCTCTGGGGAGACCTTAGAGCAGCGTTCCAGTATCTGAAAGGGGCCTTCAAGAAAGCTGGAGAAGGACTTTTTACAAGGGCATGTAGTGATAGGACGAGGGGTAATGGCTTCAAACTGGAAGAGGGGAGATTTAGATTAGATATTAGGAAGAAATGCTTGACTGTGAGGGTGGTGAGACACTGGCCCAGGTTGCCCAGAGAAGCTGTGGCTGCCCCATCCCTGGAGGTGTTCAAGGCCAGGTTGGACGGGGCTTGGAGCAAGCTGGTCTAGTGGGAGGTGTCCCTGCCCATGGCAGGGGGGTTGGAACTATATGATCTTTAAAGTCCCTTCCAACCCAAACCATCCTATGATTCTATGATCTCTGGTGGTGGTAAGAGATCAGATAGCAAGGTCAATAGAGTATGTGCACATGGCATTTGGGTGTCACCCCAAGACTTCTCTCCCCACCCTGCAGCTGGGACACTGCCACAGACAGCCCTGGTACATCTATGGACCATACAAGGTTAACAACACCAGGGAGAAACCCCAAATCTCTTCAACAGGCAGCAGGGTGTGGAACGAGGGGTGCTGCAGCAAGCAGTGGGCAGCTGCCAGTTCTTCGAGCACAAGCATGGGCTGGGGTTTTTGTTTCTGGACTGTCTTCCCTCTGGGAGCCAAAGCTGCATGCTCCAAGTGTCTGGCCAGAGGACAGCATTAAGAGGGAGACCACTGACACACTGAGGGAAGTCCCACTGGGCAAATGTGAGGCGCAAGGAACATCTTTGCTGGGGCTCCCACAGAGGTGCCACCCTCTCTGACTGCAAGCACGCCTGGCTTTGTCAAGCTAGCATGGAGCTAGTATATAACTGTGGCCATGGATCAAAATACATTTTCCCAGTAAAAACAATTTTGCTGAATTTAGACTCTTTAATTTTAGCAATACTCATCAGTGTCTCTTCATCCTGATCACAATGTTCGTCTCCAAAAGCACTGTTTCCACAGAAGTGCTGATTAATGTTATCACACCAACAAGCTGATGAACAGAAACGAAAACACTCTGGAGAAAAGTTGTCAAAATCGCGTCACCCCAACATGACTGCAGAAGCAAGGGAGCCTCTGAGCCACACTCCTCCTCCCACATGATGGAAAACTCCTTCCTAATCCCAGAAGGCTAAAAATGACCTCTGGGATTCCCAGGATGATAGACACCTTCAGCAAAATTCTGTGACCAAGCTTTCTTCAGATAAAACACCACTTTTACCTTGGCAGCTCCACTGGCCTGGGTGGATCTGGTCACGGTTTCATGGCAGGGAAAGAAACCAAAAGATCTTCTGTCTATTCAGGACAAAGGAGCATCAGGCCATAAGCGAAGTGTAGAGTAGAGAAATTTCTGAAATTCATAATATTCAACCATTCAGGACTCCAAAACCCCCTCCGGCTGCAAAACGACTGGTAGAGCTGTGCTAGTGACATTCACTCATGGCTGAACAAAACCCACCCTTGGGTGCCTGTTCCTAGGTGGTTTGCCATGACTGGAAGTCTGCAACTCCATCCTTTCTGCCTCTCTCTTCCCTCCATCCAGTGAACATTTTGAAACCTTCCACTGTTGCCTTGCTACACTTCTGTCAAGTTTGCTCATGTTTTCTGGGACAGATGAGTTGTTTTGCGATAGCGGTTGTTGCATGTGCCACCTGCTTCACCGGTGTCAAAAAGAATTGCTTTTCCTAACTGCGTTATAGCCATACCTAGAAAACCAGCAGAACAAGACCTTGCTGTTCTAAGTCCCTCCGTACCTCCCGTGACAGACAGAATTTGCCCCCTAAATCCAAAGAGACGCAACAGTGGAAACAAAGTCTTATCATTTCTGTTTTGCACAGGAATGACCCAGAACAGAGAAAAGCCAAATGAGATACCAAAGCTTCTGCTCGTAAACCAGGCTTCCAGTTATTAACGCACCCGGCCCAGGCGTCTGCGGAGCAATGGGTTGGTTTTCACAGGGAACGGTCAGCACCACCACAGATTAATCTTCTCCCTGCCCTTGTGTGCTGGTCGTGTAAAGCAACGGGTTTGTAGGATTGGCAAGGACCTGAGGCTAGAAGCAAGGCACGGTTTGTAGGCAGAGGCAGCGAGTTGGACTAAGCTAGCAATGCAGTGGGAAAAGCCATGCAAAAGACAACTTTCCATTCTCCACTTTTGCATTAAATGCAGGTTGGGGATGGGTTGTTTTTTTTTTTTTTAATTACCTGGACTCATACAATTTGAGAGGACAGGGCGGTGTTTGGGCAGCAGGCAGGACTATCGGAGAGGAAGGAGATGAAGAAGTGGCTTAGACCCCAGCGGTGGTTAGGGAAGAAAAGAAAGTGTGGTGATTCTCTCTGGACCACCGAGGGGTGGCTGGAGAAAAGTCCTATGCACGGTCAAACCAGCACCTCCTGTTTTCCAGGATCCACTGCAGGTACGAGTGGATTGGAGAGGGACTTTTTTCAAGGGCATGTAGTGACAGGACGAGGGGCAATGGCTTCAAGCTGGAAGAGGGGAGATTTAGATTAGATCTCAGGAAGAAATTTTTCACTGTGAGGGTGGTGAGACACTGGCCCACGTTGCCCAGAGAAGTTGTGGATGCCCCATGCCTGGAGATGTTCAATGCCTGGTTTAGTGGGAGGTGTCCCTGCCCATGGCAGGGGGGTTGGAACTAGAAGATCTTTAGGGTCCCTTCCAACCCAAACCGTTCTATGATTCTACGAATTTTTGCTCCCAGGCTCATCCTTTGGTGGCATGTTTGGTCACCCCTTGATGACCAGGATGGGAAAATCAGAAACAAAGGGGATGTTTTACGCAGAATGTTCCCTCACTGGTAACCAAGTGTGCTGTCCTTTACAGACTGTTTGTCTCTGTTTGTGCTATTGTACGGAGGTTTCTTGGCTTCCCTCGCATAGTTTCCGTGGTGCGTTGGGTGCGTTTGAAGCATATTGTGTTACATAAAGCAGCTCATTTTAACGTCACATGAATTGTGCCGTGGCCTCCCTGCCCTCTGCTTCAGGCACACGGCAGCTACGTGATATCTATGAGAGATGTGGCTGCCACGGTGAACTCTGGGCACACTCATATGGCTTTTATCAAGCAAGCGGCAGTGCTATCAGTGTGGGGCCTGATCCTGATCAGGTGTAAACTGCTGCAGCCACTCACACCAGGATGTTTCCAGGAAAACAAATAAATCAGGAAAAAAAAAAAAGGCAGCAGGTTTTTTTCTTCTTTCTTGGCAACCAGCGGTTCATTTTTTTTCCAGCTGTGGTTTTCAAGTTTTAGACGACAACCCAAATATTTTCACTGAAAACAAAACTTTCAGGGAAACCCTCTGTCTCTTTTACTTTATTTCCAAAGGCAAAACTTTCCTTCAACAAAATTGCAACCAGGGTTAAGACACCGCCTGGATCCTTTGCTTGCTTCTGCTGGCTGGGAATCTGGCCTGTTGAGACCTGAGGTTTCTAGCAGAGAATTTCAAAATTGTCATCTCTCTGATGTTTTAAATAAATGTAGGCAGCTGTCTGAGCCATACGTCTACCCTAGCCAAAATATTGTTCATTCCAAGTGGATTTGCTCCATTATAAATTGTCTACAAATAATTTAAAAAGCGACAGTGTTTCTTAAACTATCTTACCAAGCTCTTTAAATATTGAAAGGCATCAAATATTAATGCTTGGCAATTCAGGGTATCCTTAGTCCTGGTTACTGCAGTACTCTGATCAGCGTTAGAGCCATGTTCTGCCAGCCCTAGGACCTGAAGAGGTGGTACTAGCTAAGGGCAAGGTCATGTCCACCGCCTCCGTGGGTGCTCGGCTCCAGCGGTGTTCTTTGCAGGAAGGAGATGTGGAGGTCCAAAGGGCTAGGACGGTTTCAGCAGGAGTAGAGCAAAGGAGTCAGCAGGCACAAGCAGAGCCAGGAGCAAACATACAATGATGCATGCACCACCTAAGCATGCTGCTGATGGTATGTGTGGTCTCCAAGTCCTCCAGTGCAGGTCCAGGGTGAGCTCATATCAACAGACTCCTCCAATTACTGCCACAGAAGCCCAATGCTCGTGGGCTTTTCAGTTCCAATCCAGCCATAGAGCCCTCAAGTGTCTCCAGTTACATGCAAAATTGGAGCCCATGTGGCTGTTTCTGAATTTAGGAACATCACAGGGACCAGGCTGCTATGATCCTCATCTCCACAGCCTCAGTGGTGGCTCCGTCAGAAGGCAGGAAAGTGCGAGGTGAAAAAAAAGCACTCCATGCAGATTTTACATGTCAGGGATGGAGAAGCTACACCTGTAGAAACCTGAGTCCGAATGAACACAGCTAGTATCAGACCAACTCCTCCTTCTCTTCCAGCAAAAATCCCAGAACAAAATTCAAGTCTTCTCTTTTGGAAGTCAAGGAGAAGGTCCGATTTAGCTGAGAGAAGTATCTCATTTGGAAAGGTTGAGATGCCATTTTGCACGCACGTTCTTAGGCTGGTGTCCAGTGGAAGGGAGCTGGGGAGACGAGGCAGGCTCCCTCACTTCTGTATTTCCCCCTCCCATCCAGGAACCAGGAATTTTCAGGACTTGTCCACCAGCATATTGTGTGCATGGCAGGTTGCCCCAAACTCCAATCCCTAACGCTGCCACCAGGCTTGCAGCCAGGCAGAGACATTGGCAGGGGATCAGCAAGAGGATTTTGATGGATTCCCTCTTTCCTTACTCCCGCCCCACCTCAGCCCACCATGTGCTATTGGAGATTCAGCAAAAATCAACATGTTCTTCTGGAACATTTCAACTTTGACTAATCAGGAGAGTTTCTGACAGAAAAATGTTCCACTGGAAAATTTCTGACCAGCGCTAATTAGCATTTTTTCTATTAGCTTTGTCCTGAAGGCACAGTAATTTATGCCTCGGTGAAATAAACAATCACTTAATGATCACTAAGAATTGGACACTCCCCAGGTTTGAGGCATATTTGCTTACCCGAAACAGAAAAAAAAATCTTATTCACTTGCAAAGCTTTACATACTTAACACGAGGAAAGAATGGCTGCCTGACTTCCTTGTGCTTTACCTGGGCACAGGCCCAACTGCATTTTAATCACTTTGCTCTAAAAAAAAAAAAAAGGGGGGGGG
>VYXH01000384.1:100599-120429 GCA_013397275.1 Burhinus bistriatus
GGGGGGGAAGAAAGATATTTCTAAGAATAAAATGATGTGAGACTGCGGGAAAGGGAGAAGAGAAACCTGCCTTGGTCATTTCTGTTTGTCCTCACCTAGGAATCACGTTGGAAAAAATAACAAAACGTTACTCTGGGGAGAAGGAAAAAAAGAAAAGGCGTTCTGAGGTGCAAATCAAAAAAAAAAAAAAAGGTAGCCAACAGAAAAGACCATTATTTATTTATTTTCGCNAATCATGTTCTTATTTGTACTAGAGCATAGACCTCCTGAGTCACCAAGCCCATCTGACAGGCAACAGCGGCATATATTCCCCTTCAAGCATGCTCCTAGGATGAGCTTGGCTCAGGCTCTTGAAAGGCTGGAGAAACCCCATGACAGATTTCCAGAAGGGATTTTTCTCCTCCCATTACTTCCCACTGCCCCAAATGACAGGCACTGAGCATTTGGCTGGCATGGTAGAAACTGGAGGGTCCCCTTCATGCTTACTCATCTTTTTTTTTTTTTTCAAGGGATTCCTTTTGCTACCTGTTTCGTGCTTCCATGGGTCTTCTGCTTGCTCTGGGATGGAGGACTGTGCTCCCAGGGCAGCTGTTTTTGTTCTGGATGCTGGGCAGGCACTGAAGACCTCCCAGGATCGCCGTCTAAACACACACACACACACACATCCCCTCCAATTTCAGAGACACCAAACAGCAGGAGTCAAATATGCCATTTGAAGCGGTATCTCTAATTGGGCAATTTGTAACATAATCATGAAATAATGTAGTTTATCATTGATTGTAGAGGTGGAGCTGGTGAGCCCTTAAAAATGCTTCTATTCTGCCAAGCGTTCAACAGATGTTTAGGAAAAATCTCAAACAGTCAAGGTCATTTGTGTGTGGGAATATACAAGGAATTTCCTTCTCCTGCAATGAATCAAAACCAGCAAGTTTGAGGATGACAGTTTCAGTGCAAGTGGCCAGAGTATGGACACCTACATTCAGCCTTAGATATCTAAGTGCCTGAATGTGTCTTTCACCACTTTCCTTTCATCCAGGGTGCCCAGTCTGAAGCAATAGATTAGGTCCCTAATATCTTCTTTGCTCCCAGTTGCCGCTACAATGTACAATAATAACGACATATGCTTAGTCTTGCCCTTTCACTGGAGCCCTTAACATTCCCATCTGCACAGCAGGGATAACAGAGGGCAGAGTTAAGGTTAACTGTACGACTTACTTTTCTGACCTGTGACACAGGGCTCCCTGCGCGCCTTTTTGTCTTTTATCAGCCCTTTCTGAAACTGAAACCTAGGAAGTATGGAAGGTGGGAAGGAGAACGAGGGGTGATTTATTCATAAATACATCTGCAAGGAGTTTCCAAACTGCAGCTTCCACCCTTCAGTCTTTCAGGCATGTCCCACGGTGGCTACTGTAATATCAGAGGAATGCTTACTCCTGCTACTGCTGCTAATCTGGGAGCAGTCACGTGGCTCCTCTATAATCTCTCTCTCTCCAAAAATTTGACTCTTAACCTTCCCTCGCTACAGACACGATGTATATTGCCTTGACATGCTTCCAAGTAGCAAACATGCAAAACCCTGACCTATAAGCAAAGCNGGTAGCCGACAGAAAAGACCATTATTTATTTATTTTCGCTCATTTATGTGTCAGATGAAGCTGAAAGCTGCCAGATAGCTTCTTTTCGACAGCTTGAAGTTACTGTTGGGAACAGATCCATGTATGGAAGCAAAAGCAGAAAAGCATAGATAAGCTGAGATCCAGCTATGCAAACCATCTTTAGAGACACTTAAAGGACAAGCACCCCAGCTCCTTTCTTTCTGGTAAATTTAGAGACACTATCACATGAGGGCTTTTTTCCGTTCTGCTTTACCCACAACTGCTGAGACTCAGCCGGGGTAAGTGAAAAGCAATTCAAGCATTTCTTGGGAAAACCTAGGTATTCGGTTAGACTTGACATCCTGAGAAAAGCCATAAATCTGGGGCTATGGGATGACTCCAATAGCTGGATAGCGGTTAAGCTCTCCAAGTGAGGAACATGACATATAACAGCTTTGCCGCTGGAGGGACAGAAACTTCCCAAGCATCTGAAAGAGGCAAGACAAAAATGTTGGAAAACGAGCGTTTTATCACTCGTGAACTGGTTTTACAGGCTGATGTTAGAGCTTCGGTGGACAGGAGGGGCAGGAGGGATCGGTGGTGGTTTCCAGTGTCTTTTTGTGTTTCTATTTAGAAAATTTTGTTAAAATAGTCAGGGGTTTTTTCTTTCTCTGGTCTGTCCCACTTTCGTTTTGCGAAACACGTCTCATTTGGGTTGAGCTGACTGGACATTAGGAAGAGCTTGTTGTAAACGACTGTTGTTTTTCTTGGCACTCGAAGGCAGTTTCTCAACGTTTCTCTGTAGATTTGAGGTTGATTACATCCTGTGCAAGGATTTCTGGTACAGTTTTAAGTGCCATTACACTGTTGTGAAGGTCAGCCCTGGCGAAAACAGCTGTGTGCTATTGTGAATATTTCCAAAGCACTGAAGTAATAGCTCTCCTTCAAACCAGCACTGAAACGTGTTCGCTCTGTGAACTGGGCACTGTCAAAAAAGTAGAGTGTACCCTTGGCAGAAAGGCTTTCCCCACGGAAGCGTTTTGTTCAAAAGAACCCAGAAAAAAAGCTTTTTTGTAGCTTTGGCTTAAAATCTTGTTGGTTTGCGGCCGTACAGTTAAACGTGAGATTTTTCTTTAAATGCTACAGAATGGCATTTGGGTACCAGTTCATGTGCTTTCAGGTGTTATAATACAGTATTCGTACTCCCCCTGCAAAGGGCTAGGTGAAGCTTTCTCATTTTTCGGGTGGTTAAGAGACTGGAAAAAAACGTTAGAGCAGGTGAAGTGAAATTCTACAGGAAGAACTGAAAATAATATCGGGAATACGACTGAAATTGTTGGAGATTTCCAGAGATATGAAGGATGACTGTAAAGGGAAATTACTGGATCACAAATGTCATAAGCATCTCCATTCATGAATGGAAACACTTTCCCTTGTCATTACACCAGGAGAACATGATGAAAGTGTTTGCTTGTAACTCCGTAGTAAAGTCTGCAAACGACAGGGCCTGTGCGTGCGGCCCTCGTTTCCCCTTATTTAGCGAGCACGTCCATGGATATTCCCACATTCCTCGTTTTTATACTCGCTGAAATACAGATCTTCTCTTCGTCTGGTTTCCCCTCAAGTGCTGAAAAAAAAAATACTCAAAATTAAGCTGCAGTTGAAATTTGTCTGCGCCGGGCAAACTTTGATTTTTTTGACAGGTACCTTTTAAATACATATCACCTGTCTACAGCAATGCTAGCACAGAAGTTAATCTTTAAGTAATTGGGGTCAATAGCTTTTTAATTGCTATTGAGTCGTTAACAAATAAACCTTTTTGCTGTTATTGCTATGAAAGAACACTTCTGCATTTCACACTTACTCAGATTGCTTGTTTTCTGTCGGACACGGTTCTGTTTTATAGGTTGCTGTAGCCTGCTGATAGAAAAAAACTTTTCCCCAATTTCCTCCCACCCCGTCTCTCGGGTTTTTTTGTCTTTTCAAGACTATGTGTTTCCCTCTCCCCAGAGACAAAGACTAGCTGGTGCGCATGGTCCCTTGAGCAAGGCGTTACCCAACACTTGTGCTGGGCAGGTTGGGAAGAGGATGGCAGGATGGAGCTGGAAAAGTTGGGACCTCTTTACTTTGATCTTCCCATTTGGCCCAGGGGCTGGGGCAGGGTGGCCCAGTAGACAAACCTCCTGGTGGCAGGAGTCATCACTGGGTCCCCAGCCTCAGGGTAGACCTGCCCAGGGACCTTGTGAATGTGCCCCCCTCCTTCCCTCCCTCCGTC
Organism: Burhinus bistriatus; assembly: GCA_013397275.1. Classification (NCBI taxonomy): domain Eukaryota; kingdom Metazoa; phylum Chordata; class Aves; order Charadriiformes; family Burhinidae; genus Burhinus; species Burhinus bistriatus. The sequence goes on from VYXH01000384.1 coordinate 104,470, forward strand.
AGAAGCATTTTCAGGCAGGCTGTGTTATCACTAACGTTTATTATTGTTATCATCAATGTACTAGCTATTATTAATATTTACTATTGATTAGTCACGGGTATTGCCCGTGTTTGTTTGGTCCCTTGTGCAAAGCTGGCGGGATCTCATTCAGAGACCCTAGACACGAATATAAATAGTCATATAAAGCATTAGCGATAGTATCGCTAACGTGTCTTTTATAAGTGACTAGTCATTATGAGTGCTGCAGTCTCCGAGCATCCGCCACGAGGTCCTCCCACACACCATCCTTTGCCAGAGCGCAGGGAGGAGAGGGGGAAGGGGGAGCTCTGCTCTTTCTCACAATCAGACGGAGCGAGGCTGCCGAGCTGAGCCGGGGCAGCGCAAAACCCGGGAGTCGACTAACAAGGGCAAAGCTGAGCCCAGTGCTTATTCTCGCGAGCCGTGGACAAGGGTAAAGCTCTGCCCTCGCCCTGGTGGCACTTGGAGCAAGCAAGAACCTGTTGTGTGCCTCCTGCAAGGAGCCAAAGGCACACAGGGCTTCTAGGCGCGCTGGTGCTTTGTGTTCCTAAATCTCAGTGGCTTTCAAAAAATAAAAAAAATTAAAAAAAAAACCAAACCCCAACACGCTTGGTTTTCAGACATAAGGTCTGAAGAAGTCTTTACACCAAACATCTACAACGGGGCCCTGAATTCGGACTTTCTTGTGAGAAGGGAAAGACGTGTTTGTGGTTTATAGTGCGCCCAAGAAGAGAGCATCCTCAACACAAATCACACAGAGGAGAGCTGCACCCTGAAGTCGCTCGGTGAGGATTTCACAAACCAGCTCTGGCTTGAAGTAAATTCTCCTCCTTCAGACGTCTTCAATATCATTGTGGTGATTCCTGAAGGATGGAGTTCGGACACCATCTCTGCCTTTTCTCTAGTAAGTCAGAAGATTGGAGAAGATTCTGGGGACACCAACAGACTGATCCACTTCTCTAGCCGGCTATATTTTATTGCCTGTGTTCTAGAGAAACGGGCTTTATGTGACAGCTCTGCCTGTTCCCAGCCTGCAGACCCATTTGCCAACTCAAATCTGGTTTGCCCAAGGAACTGAGGCCAGAAGAATATGATATTCCAAAAAAAATCCTGAAAATGGGCAGCTGTCTTCTTTGGGTTTCTTGCTCCCAAAACATCATCGCTCTTCTCTCTCCTTCTTTAGGGAAAGGGACAATGATCTATCTGGGGAGGGTTTCACCAGAGGACTCACAAAGACAGGCAGTTTTCTAGAAGGAATGGCATTTTAGGAAAAGTTTGTGTTTGCAGGCTGCAAGCACTACACGTAAATACTGCAGCGTGTACCATGGCGCTCTCTGCTTGCAATCTCATGCACAAATATGTCCAGTATCTTCTATGCACACGTGGCCATAATCCTTTTGAATAAGAGTAGAACTTCAGATGGGAAGTGAAAATGGGCTGTGTTTCAGGGAAACTGTGCTGCCAGTTTTGTTTCACTGTGTTAAACTCTGGGCCATCCAGCCTCACAAACTTTTTCTTCTTTATAAAAATCTTGTGTATAATAACTGACTGCACAGCATGGGGAGATGAGTAAAGAAGCCTCAACGGCCTCAGCTGGTCTAGCTCCAGCTGTCATTTTTGGTCACTTACAGACATGAACTACTCCTAAATTTCCATCCCATGATACAAGTTGCCTTTAATGCCAAGCTGGAGTCTCGCTCTTACAGAATAGCTCTGGGTGATACTAATTTTTCAGTTGCTCAGCATCTCACTAGCAAACTGAACCGTAGTATTGCTGAATTGTGCTTACACGGGAGGAATGCCGGTGCTGGGGTTTGCAGACAAGGCATTCAGCAAATGGAGAAATGCCTCTTTACAAATGCAGGAAAAAATAGTCTGAATTCAGAGTTGCATGCCTCTGAGCTAAAAGGCTCAGTTTTAGAGGTGTTTTCCCTAAGCGATCAGCAAGATGTGCCAGCAGGCTGGCTAGGGACATGGCTGCAGAGGTCTCCTGCTCTTCCAGCGGGCTTCAGGTGGACTCCAGCTGTGAGTCTCAGTCTTCAGCCCCACCATTGGCTGAACTGTGCTGCTATGGGGAGAGGCAACAGCAGGTCAGCTTTAAGCAGTGGTGGTGGTTTCTGCCAATTTACAGGTAGGGCAAGGCAATTTATGAGTTGACGTTCATTTTGGAGTTGATCCTTCAAGAAACCGTATTTTTCTGGCAACATATGGGGGAAAAACAGAGCAACAATACAGTAAATCTGGAGGTCTTCAAAGCTCAGTTTATTCCAGGGCTCCAACCGTCACTGTGATCCAATCATAAATGTATTCTTATTGCACGGGGTCACTGCAGGGCAAAGCTGAAGTTGTTTTGATTTCCATACTTCAACATATTTGGATTTCTTTTATATTTAATGCTGAACTTCCTCCTTAGTTTGGGATGTTTGTTTTTAGGATCTTTCCCAAATCCTTGGAATGCTGAACTCTGACGTTCCTAACATAAAATGCAGGTTTCGGTTTGTGATCTCTCTAGCTTGAGCCTTTTCCAGAGACTTGAGGAGGAGAGGAGAGGNAGAGAAGGAGAAAACTGCATCAGTTTACTTACACAGAAAGGTGGGCATAGGTACAAGGAAGATACAGAACTGGGATTCTGGAAAACGGCAGGATTTGGGTAAAGGTACAGTAGGAAGACATATGCCCCAGACTAGTTTGCATTCCACTCAGCTTAACAATGACTAATGACTTATCTGTAAATAACTAAAGAGGACAAACGCTCTGGAACTTCTTCTGCCAAGGAGTGCTGTTTAGGTATAGATTTTCCCCTACCAGGCTGGGAGATTCAGTGCTTGGGTTGTTTTACTCCTCATGGGAATACACTATATTGAACAGTGCGTAAAGCCTTTTCCCTACCCTCAGTCTCCCAGAGCTTTCAAGCCCCTCACCCTGTGCAGGATGAGTTTCACCAGAAGTTTTGTCCCTGGGTTGTTTCCCGGGTTGTCCCACAGACCACGGTGTGCCCTGGAGATTGCAGACTAATCCCGTGTTACACCACTGCACACTATTTCCTGCTCTTCCAGAGAGTTGTCCTTCCTTTCTTGGCTTTTCTTTCCCTCTTATATATGCAAAAGCAGGAAACTAGGGGAAAATCTGGAAATGGAAAAATAACAAAACATGGGAAGTGCAGGAATATGGCCTGCAAAATTACTGCTGCCTTTCTATCCCCCTCACCAAGGCTTGTTTGAGTCCCTGTTGGAAACTTCTGCACTTGAAAGGTTCTCTTTCTGCTTTCTTCCCTACCTTGAGGTGTATTGGACACCGGTCTGTTGCAGCATGGCCAGAATGGGGTTGTGGTCTCCTCTTTGTCAGCCAGATGGGTCCTTGCAGACTTCCTGGACAGCAATGTGCAAGGAGACAAATGGCATGCTGCCATTCTGGGCCACCTGTACAGCCCCTAACCCACTGGGACATGGGCTGGGATCCTTTGATGCAACCTACCTGAAAACGCTCCTCCAGGCAGCTAGGTCTCCCAGGCTGCAGGAAGATCTCACTGAGATGCTGAGTTTTATCTGTAATGTTAAACAAGCATTAGGAAGCAAGGGACAGGACATAAGCTTAGTGGAGGTGATGGAGGGGCCCAGCCCACAGCGATTTGGGCAGGGGTCCATCATGTCAAGCCTCAGGCAGAAGCCTGAAGGGTCCTGAAGCAGCCGAGAGGATATGCTTGTCCACCTGAGGCAGCTCTGACCACTCTCAGGCTTTCTGTAGGGGGCTAGGGCTTGATGGACCAGTCTTCTCTCTTGCCCTACAGCCTCTCCACCCTTCCAAATCAGCTTGCTCTGATGCCTGTTTCCAAAAGTAGCAACCATGCATCAAGGTTTAGGCTTTAGTGTGGGAGCCCATCTCTTTGAACCAGCCCCCTCCCATGGCTGATCCCCGGCATCAGCAATTGCCATAGCTGCACACTGGAACGAGAAGGCAAAACCAAGGTGACATCTACTTTCCCAGCATCTAATTCTCAGCTCATTGCTTTTGCTGCAGGTCGGCAAACATGGTATCAGTAATACCCCATGTTATCTTTTTGGCTTCCAGAAAGGCTCCAAGCAGAGATCTTGTGCTTCTGCCCTAGCTGCGGCAATAAACATTTGGATTTGCTGCGAGCGTGTTGAGACTGCCAACATGTATACAGTAAAAGTAAACCCTTCCTGTGGCCACAGACCACAACATGCTAGTGATCCGTGGTATTATCCTGTTATTCAGTGAGTCATTGTTGCTGCTGAGAAATGCACACAGTCGAATAAGTTGCTAACAATAACACTGGATGCGAGAGACAAGTGTTTGTTTTACTCTGGTATAACTTATTCCATATGGTCCTTTAAAGCATGTTAAATGTTAAGTTGCTTTGGCCTGCCAACTATTATTTCAAGATGACCTCCCGGATTTAGCCTGCTTTTCAGAGCATAGCTATTTGAAACAAGGCTCTGAAAGCATCTCCTGTCCAGGATAAATGCCTAGTTCAGGAGCAAGACAGATGTTTTGGATTGCCCTATCTTTAGCTGGATAAGTAGGTCTTCATTTTTATTGATTGTCCAGAATAATGATGTTTACCGCTGCTCTGCTGCCTGCTGTGACACCTTTCAGATATAAGCCACATGTTATATCAATGTTCTGGCACAGGGCAGAAGCCATATCCTGACCAAGGAGCTAATATAAGTTTAACCTACAGAATCATAGAATCACAGAATGGTTTAGGTTGGAAGGGACCTTAAAGATTATCTAGTTCCAACCCCTCTGCCATGGGCAGGGATACCTTCCACTAGACTAGATTATTCAAAGCTTCTAGCATTAACTTAGCTTCTAGGTTACTTCTAGCATTTGCCTCCCATGTGTGTTTTTCCAAGTTGCTGATGAGCCAAATCTTCGTGGGAACCTTCTAGCAGGTTTTCCAAATCTTCTTGGTAGTGTTAATTCGTGGGCAAATTACTGTAAAGAGAGTGATACGCAGCTATGAAAGGTGTCCTCGTTGCACACTCTGGCTACATTACTCAAAGGTTTGACACAATGAGCTCCAGCACTACGGTGGACCTTTGCGTGATGTCCTGCACTTGTGTTCCTGCCATGTTCTGTACTGGGCCTAGTTCACAGCACAGCTTGGAAAAAAAAAAATGCATTAAAAAGTTTCTGTCATTTTGAAATACTTTTTGCCACTGGATATGGAAAATAGATGCTCTGAGAAGCGTCTTTCTCAATAACTGAGAGATTTGCCTTTTGGCTTGAGCTGATTTGATCTGAAGTGAATTTCTGAGAACAAGAGCAACCGATATTTAAGAGCATTTTAGAGCCTTGCTGATCACCTCATCCTTCCCCTGAAGTGTGGCATGCCTCCAACTTAACCTAGGCAAAAGAGTTAATCTTGAAGGTTCTCTGGTGGGAGCGCGTATGAGGAACTCCATAATTCTGTGGAGGAGAACAGTGTGTACAGAGCATGCACGTTTTATTATCAGAGAAGAGAAACCTTTGTACTGCCTGCCATTGAAAATCTGCCTAGTGGGCCATGATTCATTTGTTCAGCTACCAATCACTGCGTACGATTCAGGACAAATCATGAGTATTTTAGAAAAATTAGTCAGTCCCTTTCTAGACACTTGAGAATCTCCATTATAAATCACCAAAGACCCACCAGAGGATCCATAATTCAGTGACAGCCTTGCATTTTTAGAGGCTGGGGCCAGGCTGTCTAGGTGTCCACCTTGCTTCCTGTGGGCCTGGAAAGTGCCTCAATCTGTTAAAATGCCTGAAGAGGTATCTCCATACTAATGCACTAGAAAACTTTTGGCCCTTGACCCTTATTTTCAATGTTCTTACCTTAAAAATAACGAGGCAGATTATTTTTAAGCATGCTTTGATGCACAGACCTAGAGGAATGCTACAGAACAGGACAAGTTTGTAAGCATTACAAGCTGTGCCACTACACATGTTTTCTAGACGTTTTCTGTCCCTGTTGATAAAAACATACTCAATTTTAACATTCTTCTCTTTGAAACAGACAGTCTGATTATCTTGAAACGTGCCTTGATGTATGCAGCCTACGGAAAATTACAGAACAAGACAAGTTTGAAGACTCTAACCTTAATAAAGCTGATGTTTTGCCAGCACAAGCTCCCCGCCTTCATCCTGAGCTGTAACTTCATTTCTTGTCTTTGCAGTGGATCTTATTTGACACATGTCCTTTCTTTTGTGGCTGTGACTTGTGCCGAGACTTCACTTTAGCTAGTTCTTTCCCCCCGGAACCGTCTTTGAAGAGCTGGAGGTGTGCTGAAGGTGGCAGATGTGCAGGGCCTGGTTGACTTCAGGTACAGCCACCCGCACGTGTAGCTCGTTTGTCGCATGGTTCCCTGCGTTAGTCCTCAGCTACTGAACTCCTACGGTGCCAACGTCTACATTTCAGATCCTCTGTGGAGTCAGTCAGGAGAAATGGGGACTTGAAAGACAGAGTCAGGCCGTCAAGGAATGGGAACCCCCTTCAGGAGTTTCCTCACCAGTCGCAGGGAGACGGCTCTCATTAATCCCGAAGCACACCAAGTCCCTCCTGACCACGAAGGCAAGCTCGACACAAGAAAGGTGGAAACAGCAGGTTTATTCTCCTGCTTCAAACCGTCATAATTAAGCACAGAGCTGACCAACAGCCCCCAGTCGGTCCTCAGGTTGTCACTTCCTTTACCTTATATTCTGGTTTTGCCCCTATTATTATTATTATTATTATTATTATTATTATTATTATTATTATTATTACTACTACTTATTTTGCCCAGGTTCTGTATCTTTACCAAGTCTCTCTCCTTCCATCCACCTGTATTTACTTTTCCCTCGCTGGCCCCAGGTTTCCTGACTTTATACGCTTACTTGGTACTCACGATATGGTTGCCTTGGTAATTTCTACCTCAGTCAGCAATGAAGCTAGTACCCTGCTTTTGTTACGTGCAGCGTTTCTCTTTTCTACCATTTTTCATGCTGCTGTCTAGTTCGTGTAGTTACTGGTCAGGGATGGTCAGCTGCACGTACAGTAGTCCTTATGATCTGCAGGTTCTGGTAGCTTTTCATACCCTTACTTCACGTCGTATCTTCTACAACCATAACTCAGGGTTCACCAAAGACATTATTTTGCCTTTGCTATGGGAATGCCCATGTGTGCCCTTGTGCTGTTGTCACAGTAGTGTTGCAGTTTGACCAGGGGGAAGATTTGTCTGCACACCTCAATCTGCAGTTCACAGTGGGACGGGCTCCCAGCAGGGCAAGTGAACGGGACCTCCATGGCAGGACGAATGTTTCCAACACAAACCTTCCTGTGCCACCAGCCCCCAAGAGGGTAAGCTTCAAGGTTCCTATGGCTGAGCGCAAAAAACTAACAGAAGAGGTTGCTAAGTGAGTTAAATGGCTATGAGCCTGGAACAAACCTTGACAGGACAAAAACCCAAGTGGGATACATCACGGGCTTTGGAGCAGCAACGTGCTCTCTTCCCTGGTGTCCCGCTGGCTAAATGGCTCATCTGCCCAGGAAATCGGCCACCAGCCTAGAACCAAGGTCAGTCTGCTCCCAGGTTGTGTGAGCTTGGATAGCATTGCCACCTAGATCTGCTCTCCCAGCATGGCCTAATTTCCAGTGCTCTGACCATTTTCCTACACCAAATCTTTGTCCAAAGCCTAAAGGCAGGTTTTCTTTTCTTTCCTCCTGCTAACCACAGCACTGTTTTTCTTTTTATGGGGTGCGGAATGTCTCCTGATTGTTCGTCTCTCAGGCTGCTCTTCCTGATGGAATGATGTTGAGAGCTAGGTCACCTACACCTGATCTGAACTCAACAGAGGTTTGCTCAGCCTGACTTTAAAACCTTTCCGTGACCTTCTCCCCCTCTGCAGGCAACCCAGCCGCCTACACCATTACTCTCATGGCTATAGAAAGCTGTTCCTTGTGTCAAACTTCAGGCTCCCTGCCTGTAGTTTAACCTCCTGACTTCTTATCTTATCGACAGTAGGAGTGGGAAACATCTATTCTTTCAGATTTGTGAGGATATTGCGTCTCCTCTTGACTTGACAGTCTGCGCTCCTGCAACGTTTCCTCTTGAATCATGTCTTCTAGACCTCTCACTTCTCTTCTTTCTTCACATTGGTGGCTCTGCAGATGTTGCCTGCTTTCCTGATGCCACTGGTCACGTAAATACAGCTGTTAGCTCTGGAGTCTACTGATGGCAAATAAACGCCCAGATACTGTTAACAGCCCTGGCACAAATACCAGAACATCACACTGGTGTCTTGAGAGGCAGGGGTCAGAAATTTTCTTGGTGACTGAAGTGCGCATGGAAGGGAGCTGGATGGAAGAGGAAAGCCTGTATTGCCATCAGCTCTGCTAAGACACCGGTCTACTAAACTTACAGCTGCCTACACATCAGTGGACTGGTTCTACTGCCAGATCTCTGCTCCCTCCCCATACAGTCATGCCTTCCCATCCCTGCCGTTCCCTCCGTACCTGCCACTGCACCTGCCTGCGCTGCCAGTGCAGGAGGCGCAGCAGCAACCAGGGGATGCTTAAATCCCCACGTCCCCACTCTGCCCTGTCTCCCTGACCTCCAGCCTACTCGCGTATAAACACCAGAGCAGCCCGTGTTCCTGGACAGGAAATGCTCTCACCTGCTGAAGAGGCAGGAGGACTCACAGAATCACGGAATCACGGAATTTTCAGAATTGGAAGGGACCTCTAGAGATCATCTAGCCCAACTCCCCTGCTGACGCAGCAATGCCTAGAGCACATTACTCAGGATTGCAGCCAGGCGGGTCTTGAAAACCTCCCGAGAAGGGGACTCCACAACCTCCCTGAGCAGCCTGTCCCAGTGCTCCGTCACCCTCACCATAAAGAAGTTTTTCCTTATGTTTGAATGGAACTTCCTATGTTCCAGCTTGTGCCCGTTGCCCCTCGTCCTGTCACTGGGAACCACTGGAAGAAGAGCAGGAGTTCATCTCAATAAGCAGAAACGCGGAGGGAAGAAGTCAGAGTTTGCACAAGCCGCATCAGGAAACATCTGCGCGTGCGCACACACACACGCACATCCATATCCCTCCTGCACATACGACCACAGGGATACAGCCCCAGAACCTGAACAGTTTTGCCAGAAACTGGGAACAGCTTTCCATAAGAGCCGAAGATTTTTATAAGAGACTTGGGGATTTCTAACCACGAGGCAGGTGGCAAAAGAGCATCTTCAATCGTTTTAAAGCATCTCATCGCAATCCAGAAAGAGGTGACAAAGCCATTCAGCTCAGAGCAGCTTTCGAACAGGCCGTGTTCGAAATTCCAGGGGGGGGGGAACAGATCAGCACATGACGGCACGGCGAGTTTGAAAGGCAATCCGGTCTCACAAACAGTGCGGTTTCATTTCTCCAAAGTCTCCAGCAAAAGACCAAACCCATAAACATTAAGTAATCTGGAAGTTAAATCCGGTTTTCTTAAGTTTCTCTCTTTTTTGGTTAAATTCCTGTGTTTAGGACGTGCAGCGTCGGTTTCTGGCTCACTGCTGCCTGGGCGTACAGCACCGAGAAGACAAGCATTACTGGTCTGTGCATCTTCGGAAGCGCAAGTAGAGCAAACTGTGCCAAAACAGCAAGATCTGTGTGTGCACCAGTGGGAGTCCCCGTCCCTCGGACTCGTGGCTGAGCTGTGGGCAGAGACGGGAACGGGGATAAGAACCGTCCTGCTGCCTCAGCTGTTCCAGGGACAGAGTCAACCAGGAGCAAGGGCACAACACCTTCTCCAGGGTGCCTTGGGGAAGACTGAGGAGCACAGAAACTCCCAGTCCCATGGGTCCTTGTGGCCTAAAATTGCCTGCTGCATGCTGATAACAGCTAACAGCACGTTCCTCGGCTCCGCTGGATCCCTGGGACTCAGGGGCTAACCTCCGGCAGAGCTGGCCAGTGCTGGAGGGACACCTAGCCAGGCAAGGCCACTCGGAGGTCAAACAAGGCAGAGCTGAGGCAGAGGTCAGTAAAGTCAAAGCAGCAAGGAGGCACGGACGATTTCTCACCACCCTGAAGGACAGGGCAGATTAGAGCCCGTTACAGTGAAGACAAATTTCCCTTTAAAAGAAGCCATTTCACATCCTTTTGCCTAAGGGGCTTGGTTTTTGCAAGGTGTTCCAGCAGCTTTCTTGACCTGGAATATATAAATAAGATATAAAGAAGGTGCTTTATGCAGCTGAGGTCAGTCACTTCTCACTTTTAATAAAAAAAAAAAAAAAAAAAAAAAAAAAAAAAAAAAAAAAAAAAAAAAAGAAGAAAAAAAAGGCTGTTTTCCCTGGAATATTCAGCCTCGCTCAGGGCTGGCAAACAGATGGTACAGAGGAGGCCAAATTACCTTCGCAACTAGGGGCCACAGCCGGAGCCATGCACTACATCCGATTCACCCTGCATCTCCCGCTGATAGCAAAGGGAACCTTGCACACAGATCAAATGAGGGACGTGGCCTCACGTGACACCGGAGCTGCTGAGGAAGCACCGCAGTCCTCAGTTTGCAGGACACAGCTCCCGGACCTTGCCACATTATCGTGGTATTTGCACATGTGTTTTTTCTTAAAGTCCCAGCTCCTGGAGTCATGTGATTACACATCACTATTTCATCTGGCTTGGTTTTTTTTAACTTACTTCTGGTTACCGAGTAAATTGGAAAACATCAAACCTCTAGGCTTCAAAAGCAGAAGGCAAATCCCGAGGACACAACATTTGTCGTTTTTTACCTCTGGATTTGGGAGGATTTGAGGGGTTTTTCAGCCAAATTTTTTCTAGGCCAGGGCAGTCTTGGGATGGCGGTGAAAAGAGCTGGAGCAGCAAGTGGAGAGTGCTAGTGCCTGCTCGGTTGCAGTTCTGCCCCAGGGCTGGCATGCTGTGGCTCCGTGGCCCCTTGCAGGACACTCATCTTGAGGCAGCGGAGTCCCCAGGCTGCTGCTTTCACTGGGAAACGCATTTCAGTTGACCTGGCATCTGCATTTTTAGTTCCTGTATTCTGCAGTTTTGTAACAGCAAAACAAAGCTTCATTTTTTTTGGTGGGAAAAGATGTTAAGGGACAGGCAGTTCAGAAGGGGACATCTGGTCCTTCATTTTCCAGTGACTCAGGCTAGGAACTGGTTTTTGCCTGTGAAACGGGGACAGGAGTGACACGCTAGTATTAGCATGCACTGCTGTTGAGACAAATGACAGCTGTCAGAGGCTTTTGAGTGTCTCCTCCTTTGAGAAGAGTGAGGAGACAGTTTGCACCTTGTACATCTCTTACATTAAGCCCCGGCGCTGAAGTCATTCTGTGCACATATTGCATTTTTCCTGTGTATCCCTGATGACCAGAAAGCAGTTTTCTCAAAAAAGAAAAGTGAGATTCTGAAGCAGAATTTGAAGAGACGAGTGTGTGGCTTGTTTTGCGGACTAGACATTTGCAAAATGCACGCAGCTCTCCCCATTTCCAAGCTCCCTATATTCATGCCCAGCCCCTATAACTAGTTCTGCTTTCAATCCCCACGTGGCAGGTGGTCTCCAGGGCAAATAGTCCTTCATGTCTGCCACACACAAGCAGTGCTCTGCAAAATTTGGCCAGCCAAGGCTTCTTCCAGGAAAACTCTCTCCCGAGCCGTTAAATGCTACGCCCATCAATTAGCGCTCCAGATTTGTTGTTTAAACCTGCATAAATCACAGCATAGAGCAAGTGCTTGGGGGAAAGCTCGAAAGCAACACAAGCATGGTTTCTCCAGTGACCTCTGCGGGCTCCCAAAGCATTGCAGCGAGAGCAAACTATACGCTGCCAATTTTTCACAGGCGTGCCCAAACACCCCATTGAGCACCGCCTTCTCCCCGGGGTATAGTCTTTACCATCGGTTTTCCAGGGGTAGAAGACACCTTCCACATCCAAGACCTCTGGCTGGCTGATGGACAACTGTCATGCGCTCAGACCTCCCTGGGATCATCGGGACTCAGACTGTACCGGCTACTTGGAAACAGCTAAGGAAGCACTGCCCGGAGAACTCAAAAAGAAGTGTATCGTGTCCAGCACACAGAATTGCCCTTCCTAGTCACTGCTGTGTCCCACTCCATCCACCACATTCCTAAATGCTTGATTTATCCTCCTAACAGCAAAAGCCGGTTTGAAGGTGACAGTGAAAGTGAATGCTCAAATTGCTGGAAACTATGTTTCGGAGCATCTTTTTTAGAAACACCACTCTCAAGGATCTCCAGGTCTCTGCCAAGAACATGCAGAGGAGAGCCAGAGAAGGTTCAGTGGGCGCACGCTCAAGTCTGCTGCAGTGAGGAGCAAAGACAGATGGATGGCAAGACAGAGGTGACATCCCATCTGCTCCTGTAGGATCTCTCTGGCATCTCCTGAGGGACTCAAGGAAAACCACGACCAGAGATAACTAACCAATGAAGACTCACTGGTTATCCACCAGCATTATCTGAACCCGCAAAAACTGGAGCAGAGACCAGAGCATCCCACTGAGGAGATGTTCCAGACAGGGCCAAGAAAGGGTGGTAGGACAGCTGCTCGGACGTGAGCACGCTGTGGCTGAGCTGAAGACTGACCTTGCCCTCACCACTTGCCTCTTTTACAGGGAATATAAGGCGGGAATTTTTCAAGCAAGAAAACCCTGAGGGTTCATGTCCCCCTCCTCTAAAACGTGCAGGAGCTCAGATGTCTTTTTGCACAAGGTATTGAGCAGAGAATTGGCCTGCGCTCGAGACTCCACAGTCCGCTAACCCCGTTCTTCGCAGGGAGGAATCGTCTTTCTGCTCTGCATATGTAGACAATACCCAGAAACCTCCTCCAGCAACTGCAGAGAGATGCAGGCTGCTGTCGGAGAGAGCTGTGGGTGTGCGTGAATGAATGAATGAATGAATGAACCCTTCGTTAGCATTGGCATGAGAATCTCCATGATTTTGAGGCTCCTAATTAGCGGTTGTAAGCGCGTTTGCAATGGTAGGTGTTCACTCGCATGACTGCAAAGACAGACAGGGAAGGAAAGGTAGCCGGAGCTGCCTCTCCCGGCACAGCCCAGGCTACGGTGGTGATGAAGCATGGATGTGGCCACACCGTGACAAACCTGCTGTGTCAGGACACGAGCCAGCCTTGTCGCATTTTCGCCTGGAGCACCAGGCAGATCACAGGAGCACTGGCTCAGCTTGTCCAGCGCGGGCAGATTTCGCAGCCCATGCAGAGCTCTGTGCCGTTAGAGCTGCCGCTTCAGCTGGCTTGGCTGAGAAAAAGCAACGTGAACCGTAGCCACTGCAGGCTGGAGCAGTCCTATCTCCTCGCACCATTTGGGCTCGCTGTCTCCCCTGCTCCCTGGGTTCCACTCTTTCTTTCAGAGCCCAACTCCCACCTTTCTCTTGGAGACTGTGAAAGGTGAAGGTCTGAATGCACCCAGAAAGGGATGTGTGAGGGACTGGGGATTGGGGGACATCTTCTCCCCAGCCTTATGTCCCTCCTAACCAGTCACTTGTCAAGCAGATGAAAGCTGCCCTCGGGTGCAGGTGGAATAACGCCGCGTCTCTGCTTCACCTTTTCTGTCCCAGTGCCATTAAGCCAAAGGCTTCATCTGCGTGGACTAATGAGCATCACCACAAACACCCACAAACTCTTGTTTTCTTCAGTGTCCCTCAAATGTCACAAAAATCCCTCCGCTGGAGCAACCTTTCTGAGGGTCTCAGCAGGAGGCAATGGGAGACAGCAACAGGCAGGGCAAGCGGCAGGGAGAGGTGGGCCACGAGGAGCCGGGGACGTGCCTGGCTCTTCAGAGCGCAGCTCACCAGTGGATCCCCATTAGCAGAGTTAATGTCTTGGGCGCTCCAGAGGAGTTGTGTACCATATTCCATGAAAGAGCTGGGAAGTAGGTCAGCAACATAACTGAGGGAAACGGGGAGCTTTAGGGAGAACTTCATGCCTGACAGCTAATTAAAATCTGAGCTCCGCTGCTTACTGTTGCAATGATTAGATTTCAGGGTGAAAAGCACCAACAGGGATCGTGCTTGCTGCAACCATGCCGGTTTTTTCTGCGCGCGCGCGCGCACGGGCGCTATCCGTGCCAGCTAGTGCAGCGCCTTGCATCCTGCAGCCACTGCCAAACCAAATGCCGCTGACACGCAGCCGCTGCCCGGGTCCTGAGCAGAGCACAGCGCTGTGCCCGCTCTACGCATTTAGCTGTGTTCATTTTATATCAATGGCCCTGCGGGGAGAAATGAGTCCCATCAAAGTACCACGCATGGCCAGGTGCAACCTCATCCCCCCTCTGAAGAGTTTTTCTAAACCAGGTTCTTCTTTGGAAATGCCTTTCAGCCCACGTGTAGGCAATAAGCTCTTCAAGTGAGAACAAAGCTAAATAATAGGACGTGGTGATGTAAAAATCTTAAAAAAAAAAAAAAGGAAGGAAAGGAAGAAAAGCACAAATGAAATCGGAAGGTAAAATTCTGGTTTGCTATCTGGCCAGTGGTGACAAAAATTACAGGCACAGCCGACAAGACACGAGGGAGAAGGTCTAAGAGGGTGCAGGAGCTCGAATAACGTCTCTGCTTCTCCCCGGTTCTTGTTGCACCTGAGGATCTGGGCACAGAGGGCTGTTCAAGGTCGCCGGGTACTTGCAACTACCAGTGTGTGAGTTATTAGCTTTGGTCCTATTTTAAGTTCCTAAAGCCACAGAGTTTTGCCTGGAGGGTGGGACAATGGGTTCATCTGCTCCTTGCTGGAGCCAGCGAAGGGTGGAGAAGTCGTTCAGGCATGCTGAAAGGGGAATTGCCCACAGGAAGGACGCTCGGGCCAGCCTGAGGTGCAGCAAGTCCTTCTGTGCCAGGCTGCTGGCTTCCTGCAGGACCTCCCCAACCCCAATGACCCCCCCGTGGGGACAGGAGGCTCTTGTGGGTTCAGGGGCTGACCTGGACATAGCCAGATGCGGGGGCAGTTCCCAGGAGAGGCCGAGATGACCCATATGCCCTCTGCAAACACCAGGGTTTGATTATTTAGGTTATTGGTGATGAGAAAGGGGAGTGAACCTCAACCCAGGGTCCTTTGGGATGCTCCTGGCCTCCTGCCGGCCATGGGCATGGTGACAGACACACCAAGGCACTCCTTGTACCCCCTGTCCTGCTTCCCTTCTCGCCGTCTCTCCCAGGGCTCGCTCCCCCCTGCAGGGTACAAATGGGGTCGGACTTGCCCTGGCAAGGCTGCAGGGCAGGCGGGGGGATGCGACGAGCCATGGCGGGCAGGATTAGGAGCTGACAGGGCATGGCGGGCAGGCTTGGGGACAGGCAGAGCATGGATGGGGACTGTCCTGGGCAGGGCAGGGTTGGGGACAAGCAGAGCATGGATGGGGACTGTCCTGGGCAGGGTAGGGCTGGGGACAAGCAGAGCATGGATGGGGACTGTCCTGGGCAGGGCAGGGTTGGGGACAAGCAGAGCATGGATGGGGACTGTCCTGGGCAGGGTAGGGCTGGGGACAAGCAGAGCATGGATGGGGACTGTCCTGGGCAGGGCAGGGTTGGGGACAAGCAGAGCATGGATGGGGACTGTCCTGGGCAGGGTAGGGCTGGGGACAAGCAGAGCATGGATGGGGACTGTCCTGGGCAGGGCAGGGTTGGGGACAAGCAGAGCATGGATGGGGACTGTCCTGGGCAGGGTAGGGCTGGGGACAAGCAGAGCATGGATGGGGACTGTCCTGGGCAGGGCAGGGTTGGGGACAANCCCAACGCCGGGGGAGGATGAGGGAGGCGGGGAAGGGGGGGACCGGATCCGTTCGGGAACCGATGGGGAGGCGGGGGTAGGATGCTCTCATCCCGCCCCGGGAATGCTTTTGGCAACCCAGCCGCGGCACCTTTAGGTAGGCGATGGGACTCGTCTTCCTCCCCCCTCCCCCCGCCCGGCCAACGCGACCTGTCGCGACGGGCGGGGGGGG
>VYXH01000384.1:123678-139472 GCA_013397275.1 Burhinus bistriatus
AAAAAAAAAAAACAAGCCCAAAATGAATGTAGTATTTCTCCCTTGCTTCTCGTTTCCTGGCGTTTTCCTTGCTGAGATCTTGGCCCATGGGGGAAAGGGACAATTTGCCACTTGGTCTCCATGCGTTAAAAAGCAAGGCTGGAATCTGCCTGACAAACACTTCCAAGCTCAGTCTCTACAAGCTGCCCCCAAATTCGTCCAATCTGGCTGAAATTTTATATCGGGGATGTTTCGTTTTCTCTATTTATCTGTTTATTTTGGAAAGTTGCTGGGGAGATTGTGGGAGGAGATTGGATGCTTCATTGAAGAGATAGGGTACTTGGAAAAATCAGTTGCAGATTGATAATTGTTCTAACTTTTTAAGGTCCTTTACAGAAAACAGGGTGGCCTGATGTGTATTTTACTTGGTCAGCTTCATGGAGGGCTTGTGCCTCTGACTATATTTGGAAAGGTTTTGATGTTTTTTTTGTACTGGTGCAATCAGGATGCTGATGGCCTGGAAATCATTTTCCTGATGTGGAGATCCAGAGGGTCACGGGCAGGAGCTGCCAACAAGGCTGTGCCTGTTTCGGAGTGGCAGAGCTGGGTGGAAGGGAGAAGGAGCTGGGCAGAGCCGGAGCAGGGCTGTGAGCCAAGGGTTTTCCAAGCCGTGTTTAAAGAGCCGTCACAGCCGTGCAGCCCTGAGTGGCAACACGCTATTTGGACGTAGCAGCTTTGCTCCACGGGTCCGGATGTACAGCCGGCGTGGCGGCAGGGTCCTCCTCCTGCTTTGATGGGTAAAAATCACAGCTGGCTGTGAGCGGCTTTTTACCAAAGCTGTGCCACGGGTCAGCGTCAAGACGAGAAGTGAAGCCAGCGGAGCCTGTGGCTGCCTAGACAAATCTCCAAGCACCCTGTACCTTGCAGGGCTGTTGGCATCCGTTTTGTGTCCCTTGGCTGTAGGAAGCTGGACCTAGGCTCTTGGCTGGTTTACTGATTGATGGTCAGAGACCAGACAGTTTGTTTGGGTTTGGGTTTTTTTTTTTTTCCTGCAGTCATGTCTTTTTCCCAGTACGGGCTTTGCTGGAGCTGCCCCGCTGGGAAGCAAATTGCTGCTTTCAGTGAGGCGCAGGTGTACAGGCTTCGGCAGGGCCAGGAAGGGCCAGCAGGAGAGGAGAGGTGTGCGAGCCCTCCGGAGATGGGGCAGTGGGTATGCATCCCGCCCAGGGGAGGTGAGGTGTGCCGCGCTTTCCCCAAGGAAGGATGATTATTGCTTGCAGTGGACCCTTAAGTGCCTCTCTCCTGCAAGAGAAACTGGGAAAGGGGTGCTGTGGAGACTTCAGGTCTGACCTTGGGGTGGGAGCGTAGGGCACATCACTTGAAACAGCCGTTTACTTGTTGGCTAGGAAAGCCCGTCCTCTCGCTTGGGGCCTTTTTGGGGGGGTGTTGCTGTCTTTTCACCGGGGACACTGGCAGGGAAGTGAGTAGCTGGCTTGCTTGGAGGCTGTTTCTCTAGCTTGCAGGCTAGCTGTGCCTTCCAGTAGCTACTAGCTGCTTCTTTGTCAAAGTTTTTGGCCCCTTTGGCTGAAGAGAGACCATCTTTCTCCTGCCCCTGGCACCAGCAAAGGGGGTTTTGAGCTGCCTTCCCTGTGCACTCTCACTAGGAAAAGCCCCTCTCTGTCTAGCTCTGACTACGGGATGGGGAAGGGCTGGCTGGGAGTCCCCGTGGTGTTGCGACATGCTCCTGGTTGTGTCCCCACAGCATGTCGGAAAGCAGCCGCTCGCTCTCGTGTGAAGAGCGGACTTCCTACTGCGGCCCCCCCCCAGCAAGCGACCAGTCACCCCGTGGGGAGAGGGTGCTGTTCCCACCATCCGCACACCAGTGACACGGCAGTGGGGACACCCTCTCCCGTACAAGCTGGCAGTAAAATCACAGTAATGATGTTTATCATGAAGCTGATGTCGCAGTGGGGTAGGCACCGTCGCGTCGGGTGGTGGCTGTAATGGTGTGAACGCTGCTGCGTTAACGTTACAGCTGCTCCGTACAGGTTTTCCGTCAGATGCTGGGAAGAAAATTCCCCATGGAAAGTCTCTCTCTGTCTTTGTGTGGCCCCTCATTCCTTGTAAGCCCAGGCCATTTCCTTCCTTGCCCAGTCCTTCTTCTGTAATGAGAGTGTCCGGGCTAGCAGCGTTTGTTGAGTACTCCGAAAAACAACGGTGCTACCAGCTTGTTGCAGATGGTCATAAACCTGTGTGTGATAACAAAGGTGTAGGAAAATGACAGGAAGGGTCTTACCGTGGCTACTTCAAGGGCGCAGTGCCCAAACGGAGATGGGACTGTCGGGAGGCTGCCGCAAAGGAGAAGCTGTGGTTTGTTGAAACGCAGAGCGGCTTTCAGGCTCACTTTGCATGCAGCAACCAGCCGGCCCGAAGGAGCGTTGCTGCCAGGGAAAGGTCACGGCAGAGTCTAAAAGGCTGTTTTCTCCCCATCTGGCAGCTCCTGAGCTGGGGGGGCTGGAGCACGAGCTCTCTCCTATCAATTTGTAAAAAAAAGAGCTCCCATGCCCAGCAAGGAGGCAAATATCTCTGCAGCCCTCCTTCTATCCCTGCTGTGGGCAACAGCTTCCCTCCCGGTGTTTCACAACACCAAGGGTTGGACTAAAGGCTGGACCGACATCCCTTGGCTGGGAGCTGCATCTAAACTGAGCTTGCCTGGAAGGGACCGTGCGGCCTCTTTCCTCCATGACCGTGCAAAACCAGCTGCTTAGAGCCCTGCGGGAGCTTGTCCGCAAAGGGAAGGGGCACAGCTGTGACTTCAGGAGAGCCCCAGTTGGGATCTGGCTCTCCTGGTTAACTTCAGCTCTACCCGAAAGCTCTCAGGCAGCCGGTCCCGAGGAGCTCCAGGACAACCTCCACTCCCTGGGTGGTGAAAGGGGCTCTGGGTGCTCCCTCTGGGCACGGGGTAGTACTTTATGGGCAGGGTTGTGCTGGCCTGGGGTGGTGGTTTGGGGCTCTTCACCGCGCACGTAGGGCCAGCACCGAGCCCGAGAGCAGCTCGCCGCCCTCCCCGGTGCTACGGTGATAAGTCTGACCTGAGAGAGGTGTTTGGGGGAGCGATGCCGAGGCCAGCAGCACCGCGGCAGGCAGGGTTTGCCGAGGCTGCTAACCTGGCACGCTGCGAATCAGCTACCACATTTGCTTTTATTGTTGATGGCCGGGATGGGAAATGCAATTGAGACACCTTAATGAAAAGCTAACAAAGTTGGGTTTGGAGGGAGGGCTGGCGTTCTGGTAGCCTTGCTTCTCGTTAGAGAATAAGGTGAATGATTTGTCTGGGAATATTCCTACCGCCGCGCCTGCAGCAGTGTGCTGACCGTGGGTCGAGACCCTATGCAAATGTCGAGTAAGAGGGTCTCTGGGGACCCAGCTGTTTGTTTTGGATGGTACAAATAAAGAAATGCTGTTAATTTTTCCAGCGGCTTCTTCTCAGAGATAGTTGGAGCGTCAGGCTGTGGTTGGGCGTGTGTGTAACCAGCAAGTGGTGGCCAAGCATTGTCTAGCCCTCCGTAAATTCCCGAGCCTGGTGTTAATAACGCTCATTGTGAATTGGTTCAAGCAGGAGAGCTGGCGCGGGTGTGTGCATCTTGCTTGGTGACTGCACCCCAAAGTGCTGGAGAAAGTCCCAACATAAGAGCTGAGGGATGCTGCTGCCGCTCAAAGAAGGCTCGTGGCATATTGCCAAGGCCGGTGGGTTTTTCTTCCAACGCTCCAGCCTTTCCCCAACCCATCTGAACTCTCCAGAAGAGTTCCATGTTTCTTATCTCCTGCCGCCTGAGGGAAAAAAGTTTTTTTGTACACGGAGAGCTGGACGGGAAGGCCAGAAAGATGCATTGCTCAGATGCAGGCCTGTAGGCCTTTTTTTCCTCCTGTTTAACGTAACAGGGGACTTGAGCTAAAAAAAAACAAAACCAAAACCAACAAACCAAAACCAACTTATATTAGAATGTTGGAAAGGGAAGAACATGGCAAATAAAGTTCAAGTGACTTATTAATCTGATTTAGTGGATGTCTTTTTTTCTGGCTGAGACTTCCAGCGCTCGAATCCTTTTAAGACTAGAGTTGGTCCAAAGTGTGGTGGGACTCTCCTATTCTTTATGACCTAAATCAGTGACCCAAAGCATAACATTTTCTCTCGAACCATCTGTTTCCTCTTCTTGCCAAGGGGATTTCACAATGCCTGGTTGCTCTGAATAATTGTACATGTGCAAGGATATGACTTGCCACAGGGAGAAAATTAACTGAATAAGGGCAGGTGGATGCTCTTGAGTTTTCTGTTGAAACTACTACCCTTTAGAAAGAGAGGGTGAAGAACCATGCAGCTCAGTAATACTTTATGCCCACACTACATTTTTTTTAAGCCTACATAGTTAAAAAAAACCAAAACCAAAACTACAGTTAGGAGCTATCTGGGATAAACAGAGTAGATACCAAGTCAGCCTGTGTTTTGACAGCCCCTTTATCAAATGTCTCCGAGATCTGGTTTGGAGCAGTGTGAAACGCAGGAGTACAGATGTTGAGTGACTAATTCATGCTTCGGCTAAACTTCAATGACCATGAACGCACATCTGTTTCAACTTAGCTGTCCGCCAAATGGCCTGCAACAAGGTACTCTTCATTACAAACATCATGTTTTCAATTTTTTACTTCAGCTTTGTAAGCGGTGGCTACAGCCTGCGTTCTGAGAAGCAGAAGGTACCCAGGGACTGTGATCAGGGGAGCGATGTTCAGGGCTTCTGACTCCAGCAGTAAGAGCTTTTTGTAGCATTAGCAGGATTTCCAACGCAAACAACTCCTTTCTTTTAAATCTGTCTTCATACAGGAGACTTGCTTTTTCTCGTTCATCTTATCTGCTCTTATCACCCAGCTCTCTGACTCGCTCACTTCCCGCTCTGTGTATCTTTTTCTTTTCTTAATTAGAAAATTGGGAGGAGGGCGGGGCGGCAGACCAGCAGTTCCTGATGAGGAACTGCCATTTGTATAAAACTGTCTTGATAAATTCTCAGTATTATTCTTCCAGCCCAATAATCTTACTACAGCATCCTTAAATAAAAGCAAATGGAGGAGAGGGCTTTGATCCATCATTACAATGTCCCTTTGCGGAGTCGATCCTGTGACGCGGGTGCAGGATGGTACCCATTGCTTCCTCCAGCCAGTTCTTCGCTTGTGCGCTGCCCTGTCCCTGCATAATATGCCCTAATGAGGAGGAGTGATTGCTGTGTCACGGAGGACAAGATGGGTGGTGGTGATCAGGTGCTTTTCTTCAAGGAGGTGTTGGTGTGTCCCTGTTTAGGAGGGTCAACACTTCTCCCCAGGAGCGCCTGCCTGGCTGTACTTTTGCAGCCAGCCATGCAGCGTGTGTAGCCTGCTGTGTGGCTGGAGAGCCAGCCCGGTTCCCAGCTGTGCTGTGAATCACAGAATCACCGGGGTTGGAAGGGACCTCTGGAGATCATCTAGTCCAACCCCCCTGCCACAGCAGGGTCACCTACAGCAGGTTGCACAGGACGGCATCCAGGTGGGTTTGGAATGTCTCCAGAGTCGGAGACTCCACCACCTCTCTGGGCAGCCTCTTCCAGTGCTCTGCCACCCTCAAAGGAAAGAAGTTCCTCCTCATGTTCAGATGGAACTTCCTAGGTTCAAGTTTGTGCCCATTACCTCTTGTCCTGTCACTGGGCACCACTGCAAAAAGACTGGTCCCATCCTCCCGGCACCCTCCCTTGAAGTATTTATAAGCATTGATGAGATCCCCTCTGAGCCTTCTCTTCTCCAGACTAAAAAGACCCAAGTCCCTCAGCCTTTCCTCACAAGAAAGATGTTCCAGCCCCCTAATCATCTTTGTAGCCCTCTGCTGTACCCTCTCCAGCAGTTCCCTGTCCTTCTTGAACCGGGGAGCCCAGAACTGGACACAGTACTCCAGATGTGGCCTGGAGTAACGAGCCCTCTTTCAGGAGGAAGAGGGAAGGTGTGCTTAGCCATCCTGCTTGTGTCACGCTGGCTATGACCGGGCCCAGCTGACAACTGGGATGCCGTCGCTGGATGCAGCCTTTAGGGTGAATGGGTTGGTCTGTGTCTCCAGCACGTGCAGCTGTGTTTGCTGGAGACCGGGCAGATGGCAAATGCTAGGGTGAGACCTGCCAGGTGTTGCAGAAGCCGGGCTTGACCGGATCTGTGTCCCTGCTTGTGTCCCATCTCTGATAAGGGCCTGGGAATACCATCCTTCTCTTAGAAGTTAAAATCTTTCATAGCTGGGCTCTTTTTCTTTTCTTTTCTTTTTTTTTTTTTTTTCCTTTCTGGGTTGAGGGTTTTTTTTATGAGCAAAACCAGTTCAGCCTTTTGTATTCTTCAGCAAAGTAAAGGTATTGACATACTCATTTCCCTCTCTTCATAGGAACATTTTTAAGTGCCGTGTGATTAAATTAACTTGGAATGGAGAAGCGTGGTATGGCAAAGGCTCTCCTTGAGGAGAAAATATAGCTTTAATAACTAGGAATCTGGCTTTTATTGGCTAGTAAAACTGAGAATGTAACACTGAGCATGCTCAGGTTTTTGCACTAAGCATCTCTATGTACTTAAAGGCATCTGTTCTGTCGGTTTATGCACGGTTAACTAACTGCAAACCTCTTTAACAGCTCCTCTACGCTGCTGGAAAATCCTGAGGCAGGACAAGGGCAAGTACTGCTGTCATGCCTGATGACTGATGTTGTAAATGGAGTGAGAAAGGCCCTTGAAGGGGAAGCCGTCAAAGCTGACCTAGTGGGAAAAGAGCACAGGGACAGGTTTCCTCTCGGAGCATGCCAAGAGAGCCAGGCTTGGATGCATATGGGGCTCTTTCCAGTTTCGGGAAGGTGCAAAGTGATGCGCTGTGGAAGGAATGGCTCCAAAATCATTAATTAAAAGACTGCCCTTCTGGTGCACCTTATGACCAAGTTGCTGTTAAGAATAAGGTTTTGCCAGGGCTTGAGCTCACTTCGTGCAGATTTCGGACGTGGAATAGATGCTTGGGAGGACTTTGAGCAAGAAAAGGCTGTGAAATACATAGTTTACAGTGATTAAAAATTGCAAGTATAAAAATATTTTTTTAAAAATGATGGGGGGTAGCAGATTTGCCTGTCCTCTCCTGCTCTTGCCCTGAACTCCAGTGAGTGATTGCGCTGTAATTTTGAAATGGGAAACACTTCTGCCAGCTGTGAAGCAGAATGATGGGCTTTAATTAGATGAGAAACAAGAAAATGCAATTGAACAAATAGGCTTTCAGCGAAGAGAAAGAAAGTCGCATTAAACATCATAGAAGCTAAAGGGGGTAGGTGCTAGCCCGCTGGTGGCATCTGAATCTGTCCTTACTCAGATAACTGAACTAGATGATTTGTACATGGAAAACTGCAATAATCATAACACAGATGGGCTCATTAGATGGGTCTCCTTGAGTACCAGGGTAACCTGGTTATATGTTTGGGAAAGGTGGGAAATAAACAGGGTGTAGAGGAAAATCCGTTATCTCTGGTCAGCCTCAGTTAATGCATCTTTCCTTTTGTCTCTGCAGCTTGAGGATGTTTGGGACCTGTTTGGTGGAAGCGGCCATGTCGCGAGCAACTCACCCACCCACCTTCCCAGTGAGCTTCCAACTCCTGAGCGTTGTGCTGGTGTTGCTCTTCCATGCAGACGGCATACATGCAGAGACCCCCAGCGAATTGCCTGCGAATGACACTGAGGAGTGCACTGGCTCATACATCTGCAAAAAGGGTGTGATTTTACCAATATGGGAACCCCAAGACCCCTCATTCGGTGACAAAATCGCTCGGGCAACAGTGTACTTTGTAGCGATGGTGTACATGTTCCTGGGAGTATCTATCATAGCTGACCGCTTCATGTCCTCCATCGAAGTCATTACGTCCCAAGAGCGGGAAATAACCATCAAGAAGCCCAACGGCGAGACCAGCAAAACCACGGTGAGGATCTGGAATGAGACTGTTTCCAACCTCACACTGATGGCCTTGGGCTCGTCTGCCCCCGAGATCCTCCTATCTGTTATCGAAGTGTGTGGCCATGGCTTCACAGCAGGGGACTTGGGGCCAAGCACAATTGTGGGGAGTGCTGCGTTTAACATGTTTGTCATCATTGCGATCTGTGTTTACGTTGTTCCAGATGGAGAGATAAGGAAGATCAAGCACTTGCGAGTGTTTTTTGTTACAGCGGCCTGGAGCATCTTTGCCTACACTTGGCTTTACATTATTTTATCTGTATCTTCTCCTGGGATTGTGGAGGTTTGGGAAGGCTTGCTCACCTTCTTCTTCTTCCCCATCTGTGTGGTGTTTGCCTGGATAGCTGACAGGAGGCTTTTATTTTACAAGTACGTCTACAAGAAATACCGAGCTGGCAAGCAGAGAGGCATGATCATTGAGCATGAGGGTGACCGGCCCTCCTCCAAAGCTGATATCGAGATGGATGGAAAAGTTGCAAATTCTCATGTGGAGAACTTTTTGGATGGGACATTGGTGTTGGAGGTGGATGAGAAGGACCAGGATGATGAGGAAGCCAGGAGGGAAATGGCTCGGATCCTGAAGGAGCTGAAACAGAAGCATCCCGACAAGGAAGTCGAACAGCTTATAGAGTTGGCCAACTACCAGGTCCTGAGCCAGCAGCAGAAGAGCAGGGCCTTTTACCGCATTCAGGCCACGCGGCTCATGACAGGAGCTGGCAACATCTTGAAGAGACATGCTGCAGACCAGGCCCGCAAAGCCGTCAGCATGCATGAGGTCAACAGTGAGGTGGCAGAAAATGATCCCATCAGCAAGCTCTACTTTGAGCAGGGTACCTACCAGTGTCTGGAGAACTGTGGCACTGTCGCCCTGACCATCATTCGCCGGGGAGGTGACTTGACCAACACGGTGTATGTTGACTTCCGGACAGAGGATGGGACGGCCAATGCTGGCTCTGACTATGAGTTCACTGAAGGGACAGTGGTCTTCAAGCCTGGAGAGACCCAGAAGGAAATCCGTGTTGGCATAATCGATGATGACATATTTGAGGAGGATGAGAACTTCCTGGTCCATCTCAGCAATGTCCGCGTGAGCACTGAGGCCTCAGATGAGGGCATTCTTGAGGCCAGTCGTGTCTCAACACTTGCCTGCCTGGGATCACCATCTACTGCCACCGTCACCATCTTTGACGATGACCATGCTGGCATCTTCACCTTTGAGGAGCCAGTAACGCATGTCAGTGAAAGTGTGGGGACCATGGAAGTGAAAGTGTTGCGAACCTCTGGTGCACGAGGAAATGTTATTGTGCCCTACAAAACCATTGAAGGCTCAGCCAAAGGTGGAGGAGAGGACTTTGAAGACACCTGTGGGGAGCTGGAATTCCAGAACGATGAGATAGTGTAAGTGAAGGTTTTATTTGTTACTTAAAGTCTCTGGTTCTCCTGAAATTAAATGCACGTGGCTCCCAGAGCTGCACTGAAGGCGTTTGGGGGCCAGCGTGTTGCAGTAAGCCATGAATGGCTTTATGTGCTTTGGGCAGCCTGAAATACTGTGTTCCTGCCTTGCTAACAGACCAGACACTGATGCCTGCTCAGGAGCGCTCCACCTTTCCAGCAGCAGGGAGGTGGGACTGGTTTGTGAGCTCAGCCTCCCGCACCCTACCCATGCGCTGAGCAGATCTCTATAGCCTCGGCTCTACGGTGGAGCAGAGAACAAAACCGAGCTGGCTGTTCCTGCTCAGTCACGAGGACCTGTCTTGCGAAGGGCCTAAACTGAGTGTATGAATTGCGGTACCTACTCCCCCTTGCCTGTTGAGGGTCAGGTCATCCGGGACTGGGCCAAAGCCTGTTCCACTGATGCTTTGTTCAGGGCTTTGGTGAAGGTCACTGCATCTCCTCCTCTTCTGAAGGCTGCAGGCCTGGGTCATTGTCCAATGCATGTCCTGAAAAAGTATCGTCATGCAGAGAAGTCTCATAGTTAGGATGCAACTGCAGCCGCATTTGGTTGCTTGCAACTGAAAAAGAGGCTGAAAACTGCTGGAAGCTACTCCGGAGTGTTGCTAGGTGGATGGTGGAAAAATTATTAGTCCTGTAGCCTTGTTTATTACACTATGTGGAGAATATAAATTAGCCCAGTAAATCATGGTAGAAAATATAAGTCCTTGGGTACGTCATGAAGACATTTCCTTGCCCAGCTGGGGCTCTGGGAGGAGCGAAGTTTGGGGAGTTGCGTTGTTCCCGTCTCAGGCTCTTCCTGCAGTGAAGTCTGTGTCTGTGGATCAGTCCCTGCCAACAGTAGGCTCTGTAGCACAAAACCACTGCGTGGAACTTGGAGTAGTCACTGATAAAGGGTACTGCTGTGTCACGGGAGAGCTAAATGTTGGCTTGGGTGTTGGATGTCATACTGGTCTCTTAGGAGCTGAGATAGACCCATGCTGAGTGCCGAAAGTGGGCCTTATGTTCTGTCTGTTACTTGTATGTGCTCCGTGTGCATAGAGAGAATGAAGCAAACGGGGGAATGATAAAACTTCTTGAAGTAGGGGGAAAGAAAAACATGATTTGTAGTTCTCAGGAAGGGTATTAGACCAGTTGGAGTTTTGACTTCTCAGGAAAAACCGAGCAAGAACTTCACAGCTCCAGCAATCTGGAGGCCAGAACATGCATGTTGCTCACATAAGGGTAGACAGCACACGATATGCCATTGTTCCTGGCTCCTGAATGATAACTGTAGTAAAGAAGAATGCAGTTATCTGATTTTAATTTTTTTTTTTTTTTTCTCGTTTTGGGAGAAGCAGGGAGTTGTCTGCAGAGATGCAATGAACTAGGCTATAAGGGTATCCCCCGAAGGCTCTTTACTTTTTATCCAGGTCACTCAGCACGAGCAAAACTGGGCTACTGGCAGGAAGACTTTGACGTTTGATCTCAGTTCCCCTGTGATGTGTCATGTTTACATGGTAGGCCAAACACATGGCCGCAGGCTCTGCGACGGCGCTGGGAGGGGCTTGGGCTTCCCCCGTGTCTTGGATCCATCACTCTGGCCAGGATCTCTGTGCTGTCCTTTATCAAAGACAGGTGGTGTCACCTGTGTCGGCACTGCCCGTTGGTGCTCGGTCTGTGATGTGGGGTTTTGCAGCGGGATGGCGGTGCTTTCTCCCCGGCGGTGTGCCGTGGCCCGCTGTGCTGTCCCTCCGCTGGTGGCCTTTCCTCCGCTGCTGACTTTTGCCAACAGCCCAGTAACGGAGGAGTGTGCTGGAAATGAGCTGACCGCATCCTGTCGGAGCTGCTGCCTGGCCTTCCAGGGCATACTGGTGTGCCCTCTCCGCGGCAGCGAGCCTCCTCCTTCCTTGTCTTACTGGCTCTCAGCATGTGCACAGCAAGCAAGAAACGGGGGAAAACAGCTTTCTTAGAAACCCAAGTGTGTTTTTTCTGTCCAGATGCCAGGGCATTGGCATCCTATCTCTATTGCCTTTAAACTAACTCTCCCTGGAATTGCAGGGAGGGATGGTACATGGGAAGCACCACTTTAGGGTTTCGCAGCCTGGTACAGGTGAGGGCTTGAGGAATGGGGTGGGAGGAGGTGGCCACTGCAGGGCTACATGTTGACCAAGGAGCTTGTTCCATTCAGGTGGGAGAGGACACGCACATACCTTATTTTTCTGGGAGAAGGATGAAACTGATTGTACAAACTGCAGTCTACTCACGTGCCTGAAAAGCGGTAGGTATTCATCTAAAACATAGCTCCTACAGTCCACGTTCAGGTGTTGGATACAACGTGACTTGCAGAAGATTTCCAGCAGGTCCGTGTTTTCCTGGGCACAAGTTTAGGACAGCCCTGCAACACAAAGGTGGCGTGGTCCTGAAGCTGAGGTGCTGCTTAGAGGCAATCCTCCCTTGGAAGAGTTTGCTCTAATGGGAATAGAGAAGATGTGCCAGACCAGTTTGTGGATTATAGAGCTAAAGCCTGTTTGCTATGTCATTGCTTGTTGGTGCTGTGCTTCAGCTGAACCACAGCTATGCAGAACGGTGCAATTCCCCAGCACATTTGATTCAATAAAGTTCTGAAACTTCAGGTTTTCCCATGGTCTGGTGGCCAAGAGGTGGCTTTGCTGCCCTTTCTAAAGGTCATTAGTGCCTCTTCAGCTCTGCCATTCTAGGCTGTATCAATCAGCTTGATAAAATCGAGTACAATGTGTTTTTCTGGGGCACTAACAGCAAACATAGGGCGGCGCAGGGGGACACGAGGGATGAAAGAAAACTGTGTACAAGCCTCTATTTTTAGAGGGCTGGCTTGCTGGTAAGTCCCAGTAAAATTAGAAAGCACTGGGAGGGCCCTGATCTTCTGGAGAAGACCTTCCTCCGGTTCCCAAAAGGCCCAATTACGTAACGTGTTGTTTGTTTGCAGCGTCCAGAGAGACTTTCCCGTTTTGCAATCTGTTGATGTCCCCTTTCCCAGAGCACACAAAATAGCTGTAAACTGCTGAAGCTATGCCGCTCCCGTGCATTTAAACAACGATCTCATTCCGATGCTGCCAAAAAAGGTGTATAATGTAGAAGATGTTGGTCCTTCTATAGAACATTTTATCCCAGCACTGCCTGGTAGCCTGGTGATGCTTTTCTGCTCCTTGCTCCTGAAGCACAGCTTGTGTGTTCAATGGGTGCATGTTGGCAAGTGAAATAAGCAGCATTTAAATTTGTTTTGCAAAGGGGTTAGCTGGGTTTGCACGACAGATTGTTCTAAGCTGTTGGGAAGGCTAAAGATGTCTGACTTGGGTCTCAGCAAGGTCGGTCTCAATGATGCTGCACAGGTACCCGGGGCTCCGAGACATCGATGTACGACAGGGTGCTATGATTTATCGTGTAAGAGACAGCCTTCCCTCCGGGGCCATCCTCAACAAGGTGACTCCAGCCTCGTCTTGCATCTTCATTAATGATTAAAGCTTTCTTGATAAGAACATGGAGAAGACGATTCTAAGATGTGTAGTTGCAGGCTCTTCCTGCCCACCCATCTACCACAGCTATTGTGACCAAAGAAGGGGTCACTCGTTCATCTAGCTAGTGTATTTTTATCTCCTGGCTGAATGCCAAATAATTCAAAAGAAGTCCAGCCTCCTATCTTAAGAGGAGGAAGCAACCCTTCCCCCAGATGATGGGATCTCTCCTTCTTGCTGTCTCCAAACATCAGGAGGGCCACCTCTTCCAGATGTGGCTGCAAAGCTATATGAAAACTGTGTGTTCTTTCACGTTCAAAAAATAGTAGTTTTTCTAGAGATAACATTGCGACTAGAGATCTATTACAATCTCCATTCTAGATGTCTCCACCCACCCCCCCCCACTCCCAAAAGAAAAGTTTTTACTGCATTAATAAGTCAGTGAGGAAGGTGGTACACACAACTATATTGGTAACCGATTAAACCACTATTTCACCTATGCAGTTACACCTCTGAATTCATGGAGAATCTTGTGCCAATAGATCTTGCTGTTCATAATATATAGTTTAGCTGTTTTTTATAAAAGGTGTCTGCTGCAGGTTTGGGAAGTGACGCTCTTGCCCCCTTGAATTTGACTTGTCCAAGCCAGCTTTGGCATTTCTCTGGAAGCATAAATCTAGGAGCCAAATGCTACAGTGACACAAACATCAGCTAAATCCTCTGATTTTTTAGGAAAAGCGTCCCCAGAGCCCACATGGCCCCCTTCCCAAGAGCCCTTTAAAAATGTCAGTAAATATAGATTGTGGCAGGGGGGAACCAAATGGTACTGCTTTTTTAAGTTCCCCTTTTCTTTTCCAAAAGAAGTATTTCTAAAGAAACAGCAAAAATAAAATCCTGACTCAGCCCTGGGACCGCTGTAGCTCAGTTTTGCATCCGTGGCCTGCAGCTTCTGGGGAAAAAAAATGAAACCTCCAGCATGGTCAGCCTTGCAGTAGGATGCAGGTGAAGAGCAGAGAGTCTTCTGGTGTGGCAGAGAGACCCCTGTAAACCAGGCTGAAGGTGAAGCAAACAAACATTCCCCTTTTCACGGTTCATCGTTGGACACGCGATCTCTCTCTTTGTCCCTCCCGCTTTGTTTGCGTGGGTCAGTGTGCATCCCCTCGCTCGCAAGCCCTGGCTTGGGCAGGGTTAATGGCTGGAGGCACAGTGTGAGGTATCAAAACAGACCAAACAAAGATTAAACTCTTACTTGGCCTGCTTCCAGGGACCAGCTTGGGTTTTAGAGCGTGTTTTCCCCTCGCCACTGGCAGTCTTGCCTGGCCCAGTGGGGCTTGTAGGCAGGTCAAATACGGCCACCAGGATCTAGGTCTTGGGTCCTTGGCAGGAGCACCCCGTCCACCTCATGGGAGGTGGCCCCAGCCATGGCCATGTCTGTTGCACCATGGCATGGGGGCCTGTTTCCCTTTCCAGGGGAGTTCCGCAGGGGAGAAGTTCCCTGGGGCTGAAATGTTTCGTTGCTTTGGGTCCTGAAGGCCGAAAGCTGGTCGTCCCCTCCTGAGGGGCGAAGATGTAAGAAGGTGACCTGTCTTTTCTTTTTCTCCTCTTCGTTCACACGATGTTTGGACTTTCCCGAACACTCCTAAAATGTTAGCATTAATATTTCCCAGCCACGTGCATCTCTCTTAAACTGCTGTGCTCTTGTCTCGGTGGCACTGGACAAACCTCCGCATTTCTGTCAGGAGACAGCAAGGAAACAAGGCCACACGGCATTCGCAGACCTTCCCCTTTCTCCTGCGCCCAGGTGCCTGCAGGCGCTTGCCGTTGTCCTGTGTGCACAGACACGGATGTGGTGTGTACTGAAAAAATCATTCCCAAGTGCCTTGTCAGGTCCCAAACCTGCAAAGCGCGTACTCGCAACCATGTCTCTAAGTGTCTTATGGTTTGATGTGGTCCTCTCCTCCCCAGAGTAAGGGCGGTGGGTGTGCTCCTGCGGCATGTCATCGTGGTGGTGTGGGACAAGTCCTGCCCGTAGCTTGCTTGGGGAATGTGAGTACGGGATGCAGTCTGCGCTGTTTGCCCAAATAAGTCATGAAATCTAGGAACTTGATTTGATGCTGTCCCCTGTGGAGGGGATTAGGCAGCGAGGTTGCGTTATTGGATGAAGCAAGTTGTGCCAGCGCATCACTGGGGGGAATGGGGCGGGGGGGAAGAAGGGTGAGGACAAGAGTGGTTAGCTCTTGCTGAACAACTGACACGGTTTTTGTCCTTGAAAAACCAATGTTTCCTTATTTGTAATGAGCTGTTGTTGGCAATTTAGTGCTGCCAGCTGCATCTCTGTGGTTGATTAAGGGAGCTTGGATCTTAAATATGTAATAACTCTCTGAAAGCCATTGAGAGGCAGTTATTAGCTTCATCAGGGCCTGTGTACACATCCGCTGTGCTCCTTTATGAAAAGGCTACCTATTAAATGCATTGTAGTAATTTATAAAACACAGGATCTAGGCTTGTTTTAGGAAATTAAAGCAGCAACCCTGGCGAAGCTTGTTGGCGTGGCAGGGTTATCTTGGAGTGAAGCACTGCTCTGCAGCTCCTTGCTGGGGAGGTGACAGTGGGGGACAAGAGAAGCCCCGTTCCCCCTTTGCAGGCTCTCTTCTCTGCCCACCATGTGCTCGAGCACTGCCGGCAGCAGCATTAGCACCAGCCTTGTCCACAGACCCAGGATCCGTCCCCTCTCCCTCCTGCGCCCGTGGGATGCTGTACTGTGGCAAATCCACAGTAGACGGTAAATTATCCATGGGCCAGGAATGTGCCCTTGTCGCCAGGAAGGCCAATGGAATCCTGGGCTGCACAGGGAA
>VYXH01000384.1:139506-178266 GCA_013397275.1 Burhinus bistriatus
AGGCATTCCTGCGTCAGCAGGGGAGCTGGACTAGATGATCTCTAGAGGTCCCTTCCAACTCTGAAAAATCCGTCATTCCATGATTTTATGAAATCCTTGAGCAGGGAGAAGTAAATAGCTAGTACACAGGACCCCAATGCAAGTGCTGAGCTCAGGTTGGGCACCTGCCTTGGGAAGAGGCTTCTGTCCTCTGACAGTTTGCCCCCAGGTTTGGCCTCGGTGGACAGCACTTGGTAGTTTTCTTCCAGCAGCAGGGCTGCATTTGTGGGCTTAAAATGAGAGCGGCAGAACAAAAAGCAGACAGCTGACCACAGCCAGCATCCAAGCATCTGTGCAGATGGGCAGAGAAACATCTGCTGTCATCCGAAGCCAAGCAGAGAGGAGAAGCTGGACCTGGCAGACAACTGGCTGAGTCACAAGCAGACCCTGGCCGGGCAGGGGAGGAGAGGCCAAGCCTGGAGGCCTCATCCCGCAGGCTGTGGGTGGATGGAGTGCCGTCATCCATCTCTGCCGGCGGGGGGATGCTGTGTCGCCATGCCCTTGGCAGGCAGGCCTACCGGAGGTGATGCACGGTCTGCCACGTCTGGGACTGCCTTGTGCTTTGCTCACGCCAGGGACAAAACTGCATGGTCACTAGCAAGGACACGCACGTTGCTGCCATGCAAGGAGAAAGACACCTATGCTGTCCCTTGTCTCTGCTCCTTCCCCTCTTCTCCAGCACCGCAGGATAACTGTGTGAGCTTGACCTTCCCAGTCTGGTCTTGCTGAACCACCTGTATTTCTCCAGTCCTCTCAGATGAGGAGCTTGGATTAAAAGTTAGTCTTTCACAGCCACAGTGTTTGTGGTGGCCGAGTGCGTGGTAGTAGTGGGGATGTTCTCTGCTTTGCAGTCTTGGGCATGGTTGGAGTTAAGGTCAGCCCTCTCCAAGTCGTAAATGCCATTTAGCCCGAGGACATCTTGGGAGATATCAAAAAATCTGCTAATAATGTTTCTGACACTGACATTGGAGGCATTGCGGTGGTTTCCAAGAATGGCAGTGCTGGATCCTGGGTGACAACAAATAATAACGGCATTCTCTGTTTTAAAAATATCTTAGCGTAAGAGAGAAAATATTCCCACTGCTGTGCAAGTAAGAGGGTGACCAGCACGTGCCTCCTCCGTCCAGTCCCTATATGGTTCCATTTCCATAGTGTCTGGACTGCCTCCTACACAATCAAAGTAACAATAA
Source organism: Burhinus bistriatus (assembly GCA_013397275.1). Lineage (NCBI taxonomy): Eukaryota > Metazoa > Chordata > Aves > Charadriiformes > Burhinidae > Burhinus > Burhinus bistriatus. The sequence goes on from VYXH01000384.1 coordinate 140,736, forward strand.
AATGTGTCTGGCAATGAGAAACAAAGCAATAATGAAGAACGGGGGAACAGACTGGATCCCCATGAACTGGGTGCTGGAAGGAGAGAGATGGAGCTGATGGCATACACCCTGCCCCATCATAGCAAAGTCCCTTCCAAGGGAAGGTCCTCTGAGTGCAGATGCTCTCAGATGGCTGAGGACAGGGATGGAGATGGGCTGAGTGGAGTCCAGAGCAGAGATACTACCTTTGGGTTTTTTTCTAGAGGTGGTTTAAATTTTACGGCATTGCTGTCGGGAAGCTTCTTTGCTCTTTGGAGTGCTTGAGTGGTTCCCCTGGTTATTTGCTCCTGTGTTATTTGCTCCTAGTACGCGGTAGTCACACACTGCGCTATTTTGGGGTCATGCGATGTGGCTCAAAATTAACCACAGGTCCAGTATGCCCTGAGGAGAGCCTTGTCCCAGAGGCCAGATGCACCATCACCAGGTGACAAAGCTGTCGTCTCGCTGGCTGGGACATAAGAAGGACATGAAGTTTCTTGCTGGGTCCAGAAAAAGTAAAACAAAAATAAGGATTGATTTGCTCTGAGCTCTTTTCCAAACTCCATTGCTTGCTTCCAGGAGAACAAAATAGTTGTACGTTGGGCCTTTGCAAATAATTTGGAGTAGTATCGATGCGTTAGAGTGCTCATCAATCCCTCAAACTGCTCAGGCAGCCCCTCAGCTTTGCTGTGCCGACGGCTCTTCCCCTGCCCCTTGTCCCCGGCGCTCGCCCTCCCGTCTCTGCCCACCTCTTCTGGCCTTGGCTCTGCCCTCCTCTCAGCCAAGACCTTACTTTCGGGCAGGGCTGTGGCAGATGACTTATCCTGGCATGCCTTCAGATGCGGGCAAGGAACACGTCTGTCTGGAGACTGCGGACACTGTGCTCCGAGGGGCTGTGCGTCCTCGGCCGCAGCCCTCCTTTTCCCTCTCGGCAATGTCGTCCTGCAGCCCCGGCTCTGCTGCCCTCACGCTGCACAGCTCTCACATGAATACGCAGCCCTGTCGCAGCATATGAGGCAGAAAAAAGTCTGTTCTGCAGGGAGACTGGAATAAATAGAGCTGTGATGAGCAGGGGAGAGACACGCTGGTTTCATTCAGAACAGGAGGCTGGATCTGTGACGAAACCTGTTGCTTTGGCTCGAGCAGGTGGGGAGCAGGTTTTACCCGGCACCAGAGTCTGCACAGGGCTTTGTATTCGCTTAGTTCAGTAGATTTGCATTCACGCTCTGGGTTTGGTTACTGAATGTGTGTTCCTCCTTAGAATCATGGAGTCGTACAGAATCATGCAGTAGCTTGTGTTTACAGGGACCTTTTAAAGGCCATCTAGTCCAACCTCCCTGCCGTGACCAGGGACATCTTCAACTAGATCACGTTGCTCAGAGCCCCCTCCAACCTGACCTGGAATGCTTCCAGGGATGGGGCATCCACCACCTCTCTGGGCAACCTGGACCAGTGTCTCACCACCCTCACTGTAGAAAATTTCTTCCTTATATCTAGTCTAAATCTTCCCTCTTTTAGCTTAAAGCCATCACCCCCCCGTCCTATTACAACGAGCCCTGCTAAAATGTCTGTCCCCATCTTATAAGCCCCCTTTAGGTACTTGAAGGCGTTATAAGGTCTCCCCGGAGCCTTCTCTTCTCCAGGCTGAACAACCCCAACTCTCTCAGCCTGTCCTCACAGCAGAGATGCTCCAGCCCTCTGATCATCTTTGTGGCCTCCTCTGGACCCGCTCCAACAAGTCCATGTCTTTCCTGCGCTGAGGGCTCCAGAGCTGGACACAGTGCCCCAGAAGAATCATACAAAAACCTGAAAATAGGTCAGTTTAAGAAGGGAGGGTTGTAACAGCAGCGTGGGAGTGTTGGGTCAGAGTCAGGCCAAGCATGAACTGGATGAGAATTAGAGGGGACGATGTCCTGTCCTTGCCTTAGCAGTGCAGAGGGGGAAGGGGAAGGGAGCTGAACAAGATTCCACCAAGAAGCAGGTCCCTCTGTAGGCGTCTGTGTTGATGAGGCCTGCAGGTGTAGGCGGTAGAGATGGTGTAACCTACCTGTCCTCAGACCCAGCGAGCATACCGAAATGTAGCCTCGTGCTGGTAGCGGAATGCTTGAGGGGCTCTTGGAGCTGCTGGTAGCCCCACTGGAAGGTTTCCTGGGCAATCGGTGAGATCTGCAGGCAAGCTCAGGAGCTGCTGTCAAAAGCAGCTCAGCCAGATTAGGTCTGCTTCTGTACCTAAAAGAGCCTAGAATAAATCAACACGTTATTTGTAAGCACCTCAGAGATAACAAGGAGATGAATAACAGCCGGCAGATATTTGTCAAGAACAAATCTTATCAAGCCAACCTAATTTCCTTTTATGCCAGCCTTTTGGGTAAGGCAGCAGCAGTGGCTGTCATATCGCCCGGCTTCAAGAAGGGCTTTTCACGTTGCCTTCTTCAGTACTGTCGTAAGGAAGCACTGGCTAAATGGGCCACCGGGCTGATGGGGTCAAACCTGTCTGGAAAGAGAAACGTGGCACTGGATGGGTGTTCAGCAGGTGCTTGTTGGGCGTGGAAAAGAGAAGTTTGGTGTTTAAACTCGCCGAGTGGAGAGGCTGGAAGCATTATCGAAGGTAGGATGGGGATTTACAGAGATGGGCTGGGAAATAACCTGAGCAGGAGCAAGACACTGCGAAGTGCTTGTGCAAGAATAGGCATAAGCACAAATTCAAGTGGGAGGGGAAAGACTGAGTCAGAGGGTGCCATTGTGACCTGGCAGCCAAATTTGAGCTCACGTCATGCTCTTGCAATGAATGAGACAGACGTCATCCTGAAGGTATTCATGACGAGCGCAGCCATCCTTAGGCCCTCTCTGCCCAGCTGTGTCCAGCTCTGAGCGCTTGACTCCAGAAGAAGTTGGGAAGAGTCCAACGGAAAGCACAGAAAATGACTGGTGGTCTGAGAAATGTGACCCAATGTGAGACTGCGAGAACTGGGGCTGTTTAATTTAGAAAGACACAGGCGTGGGGAAGGTCTAAGCCTTGTAAAGTGCAATAAAATACTCTCTGTGTCTGCAGGGTCTTGAGGAAGCAACAGAGGCAATCTAGATTAAACAGGAGGGAAAATTTCCTCCTAGTACAGATGGGTCCATTCAGGAACAGCTTGGGGGTGCAGGTGACCTCTGTCAACAGCAGAGGACAGCTTAGAGACACTGTTCAAAAATTTACTGAAGATATCAGGTGTATTGTCTCTTTTAGGGCAGGATTGGGGTAGATGAGGTCTTGGGAACTCTTTCTCTCCCGTTGCTATGTGCTAGCCAGGCAAAAGCGTTCGTCGTGTGAGTTGCGCTTCAGGCAGGCGGCTTCTGTCCTGCGTGGTCTTCTGCTGCAAATGCGTGATGGGGTAACATGCAAAGCAACCTACAGATGGAGCAGAAAGACCAAATGCGTGCGTACACATGAAACCTTCAGAGCTTCCCTGTGGCCACCCAGTCTGGGCTCTTTGCTCACAACGGGTATCTGGGCCAGGGCCAGGGCTCGCCTGCCGTCTGTCTCCTTTGCTAATAATTAGATGCAATCCAAGCTTCCCTGCAGGAGAGCCCTGTCCCCATGGGGGAAGAAGCAAGGCTGCACAGATTAAGGAAGCTAATTAGAGGGGAAGAGCGCATCGGTACTGAAGCCCCAACAGTAAACTTTGAAATCTAGATAAGGGAGCAGTATTTAATTATATACAATTAAAACACGGCATCTCAGCCCCCTGAGAACTGGCAGTCTTGGAAAGCCCTCACAAAGGTGCTAATGAACAGATCTGAAGGCAGTGGTGGGCGAGGGGCTGTGCTTATTAAACTTCACCTGGGAAACACATCTGAAGAGAAGAGCTAGGAAAATTCCCTTGGACCACCAGCTCCTTATTTTTGCGTGGTGTCCTCCCTCTCTCAGAGTAGGTGATGGGAACCCAAAGCTCTGGTGCTGCTCTTCCATGCACCCAGCCACAGAGCGTTGCAGCCACCTACACAAGGAGAGGCTAAAAACGTAGGGGAAGTTGGGAAGGGTTGTAAATACTTGGCCTGAGAAAGAAATAGTCTTTGTGCCCTTCTCTCCCAATACACAGGACACAAAGCTCCTGCCCCTGTGCCTGCCAGCCAGGGGCCTCCTGGTATCCTCCAGGGAGCACCATGCCAATGTTCCCCTTTGCTCCACAATCCTGCAAAGTTATCTTCGGTTATTTTTCCCACAAGTTTGCTCTAGCCGCTAAAGCAGCTACTTTCCCTCCCTGCTCCTTTGCCACAGCACATATATAGCCCCTGACTTCTGATCCTTTAGCCTGCCCTCTCCGAGCCAGGAGGGCAGTCCGATTTCCCTGTAAAGTGCCTGCCTTGTGGTACAAACATTCACAGTTGCACTCTACGCCAGCTAAGCCAGCAAGCTTTGCGGGCTGCAGCAGTAGCTTTTATCCCATAGCTGCTTCTGGGTGTTAATGTAGTAAAACCGCGACGAGGGAAAGCTTGGATGGATTCATATCATCTGGCAGGGTAGAGCTGCAGAACCAGCCTGAAGTTTTGCAAAATTCCTCTTCCTCAGCAACTTCAAACCCTTCGGGAAGGCTTTAGTTCAACCTTGGGTGCCAAAGGAGGTGGTGCCTGTTTTAATTTGTAAATGTAAAGTGCCAGAGGGCTTCCACCTCCTGAAGGCAATAACTTTGAAATGTGCAAGCGAAAGACTACAGCTCCTTTTCCTGCATCCTTGTATCCTGGTATTCTTCTTTTGCCTGGTCTTTGCCCCCACTTTTCTTCTAGGTCCACGGACAGAACCCCGGAGTTGTGTGTGCGATGTTGTTAAAAACAGCTTCCCTGGTGATTCGGCTGCTTAAAATGTTACAAGACCCGAAAGCGATGCCAGTGCCGTTGAGGTTCATTTTATTTGCCTGAGCCTTTCTGGTGGTGCTTTCCTCTGCCGTGCCAAGAGCTACAGCCTCATGGGGTTCTTCACTCATTGTGTTTTAGGTGAAAATTAAATTTCTTGTTGAATCCCAGAGCTCCAAGAGTTGGTGTTTCAAGAAAAATGCTGACTAGCATCTAGAGTGCCCTGTCTGACCCTTGGTGTGCCCAGGGAGAATTTGCTGTGCTCTGGGGCGGGGGGGAAATTGCTCTCTGTTGTCAATCCTGCAGAGCTGGAAGGGAAGGTGGGAGGCTGAAGTTGCTTCTCAGTCCAAGTCTTCCTAGACCTAGTAGGAACGAGCATGTTGGTCTCTTGCAAATATCCAAACAGATCTCTACGAAGCACTTGCTAATGAACCGAACCAGCAGTTCGTCCTTGCAGTGATTTGTGGGGAGTCAGTAAAAGACTCGACCTCGGGAGCTCATTACGCTGCTTGAAGGAGCGCATTTTTAGCGTAGCTGCTGGGAAGCTGGTAGCTGCTGGCTGTGATGCAGGGCGAGAGGCTTGGCAGCGCCGGGAGGAAACCTGTGAGAAGAGACGTCTATCGCCTCCGTGGGCGCGAGCACGGGGCTGGCTCGCCGTGGGGGCAAGGCAGCCACGCCGTGCAGGTAGGGCATGAAAGGCACCAGTTGCCACCCCCATGACCGGGCTATGGGCACGCCGATATCCATCCTGGGGTCTCCGGTCACAGGTGGAGAAAAGGAGAGCAGAGCAGCAGCCTACTTGGACACTCAGCCACGCACATGGTGTAAAACGGAGACCTTCTGGAAAATGCAGTCAGACTCTCAGGGCTTAAAAACCCGGCATTTCGTTCTATACGTCAAAGGGAGCGGGGCACTGCTCAGCCACTGCTCTGCTTCACGGGCACAGCACATTTGTCACCTTCAGCTACTGCACAGCTCAGCTACAAAGCCAATTCGCACCGTTGCCCTTTCCTCTTGGTACGAGTAGATGGACTTAGGCAGCAGCTGTAGCCATCTCCAAAAGGGATGCGTATACCTCAAGGTGCCCACATAGCTGAGGGTTGTGTCTGCCCATGCCTCAGGAATCGGAGCAGGTGGCAGACTGGCCAGGGAAGTGCATGTATGGGGATGAGGAAGGATAAGGCAAAAGAAAGGGGAATGCTTTGATGAAAATGGGAAAAGGAGGAGTGGAAGGAAAAATGAAAGAGGGGCCAAAATCACAATGGTTGGTATGAGTGCCTCCTCTCAGCTGCCGGTGAGCGCTTCCAGAGCTGCAAGGAGCTCAGGAGGCCCCTAGTCCCATCGAAGCTTAGGGCAAGGTTGGTCTGCTCAACTTTTCAACAGCTAGTTGGAAAAAGCTGTTTGGCTCTTGCGGCAGAATGAGTTTGACATCCATGTCTTAAATGCATTGAGCTGATACTGCACAAGTTTCAGCTCCAGTGTCCTTGCAGGAAGAGCCCCGGCATGGCACTCGGCAGCGAAGGCGAAAGCAACGACGAAAAGAGAATCCTTCTGGCCTTGCCAAGAAAAATCACTGTGCATGGGAAAGGGAGGACTAAATTGATGTGAATTTTCCCACTGTTGGTCAGCATTGTGGTGCCAAGGTAGTCACACTCTGTGCGGATGGGTACGTGCATGTGAGAGAGGGAAAGAAAAAGGGTTACATGAAGAGCTCCATATTTAATATTGTGTTAATCCCTTCCCTCCCAGCTACAGCAGAGGTTTAAAATTCCTTTGCAGGACATAAGGGGAAATGTACTGATCTGTGTGAAGACTGTTTAATTAGGGAAGAAAGCTTTACCTTTCAGGAAAGATGCAACTGAATAAATTAGTTCCGAAGTCTGAAGAAATTAATTGAAGTTTGGGGTTGTGGGGTTTTTTTTTATTTCTTTATTGCTTCACAGAAAATTCAAGTTGCATTTTAAACCAAACTCTTCTTCATTAACTCTGGAAACTTAAGCAGGGGATGGATTTCAGGCCAAGTGTTTTGAAAACCCCCGCTAACAGCAACCGTGTCAGAAGATGAAGCAACAACACTTCAGCGTCACAATTCCTCTGTGAAAGCCAGAACGTTGCAAAGGTATATATCAAGTCAGGCAACTTGTGCAACAGCTCTTTGCAAGCAGGGATTTGCTTCTAGCACCCTAGTTAACGTGACGGAAAATCCTGCAAAGAGGCAGGTGGGAGTCGCAAAGCCGCGTGCCAGCTGAGGGCCCAGAGCTCAGCGTGATGGTGATCTCCACCAGCAACCACCGGGAATGGGGTGTTGTGCCTGCCCTCCAGTCCTTGCTGGGGTACATCGTCCTTTGATTTGTGGCATGAGTTTTGTTCATTTATTTCTTCTTGAGCTTCGGCACATGTACTAATTAGAGGGGAACTGGAGAGCTCTGCTAACGCATTTGAACGCGGGTAGCTTTAGGCTTGCATTTGGGTCATTAAAAATGAAATAAAATGATGTTCTCTTTGCACCAGTTATTGTGAGCAGGGACCTTGATTTGGCAGCAATCGTCTCCCCAACACCACTGCACTAATGACTTCTAACGCAGAAGGAACAGTGTGTCATTAACGCAGTAGGGTGGTGCGAAGCCACTGTATGAAAAGGAGAGGCTGAGACAGACTAGTTTATGACGAGCTTGTAACAAACCTGGACCAACTGGTTGAGTTTAAACCCTTGGGAGGCCGGAAGCCAAAACATTTGCTGACCCATGAGGGAAAGCCCTTCCCGCGCGGACATCCTCCCAAGGATGGGGGCATGCTGCAAGGTGAGCAGAGTGGGTCTGGAGACACGCCAGCACAAGCATTGCTGTCTCCTGCTCCTCTCTTGGTTTCTCCATCAGTTCCATTACAAAACAGGTCACGCAGCCCCGGCGCTTACAAGTGAGGGGGAACCAATGTAAGAATTTCTCTCCAGGTCTTGCTAGGAGAGATAAAACCCTCCCAGGGAAACCCATTTCACATCTCCTGAGGATCTTCTCTGCCTACTGGTGTGTCCAAGCAGCCCGGGTGACCTTGACTTTGGAGCGAGGTTTTCTTCATTGCTCTGAAGGCGGGTTTTGGTCGAGATGGAGGCCATCAACTTTTAAATGTAAATGATAGGCTGTAAAGAAAAGCTTCATCTCACAGCTGGTCTAAGCTACAAATACAACATGTATGTCAAAGCTGCCAGAGATGGCCTGTAAAGGTCATTTGGCTTACCTCCCTGTGTGACAGGTTGTACAGGCTTGTTCGTTGTCATTCCTACAACAGCTGGAACTGGGGAAATGTTTGATTGAGGGATTTGCCCCAGAAGTACCTCACCGCATTTTCTCCTCTCGGTGAAAATGAGGAAAATTGGAAACTCGGCAGAAGCGTACCTGGTTTTCATTTTAAAAGCTGGAGGAGGAGAAACCGTATAGATTGGGGGCGGGGGGGAGTTGGCTTGATTTTTCCAGAAGACACCTGGGACAAAATAAAATGTCACTCTTGCCTACTTCAGTCCTTGATGGCAGAAATCCACATCGCAACGCTAACACTGGGTGACCTGCAGAGATTTACTGTGCTGGGAAGGCCCTGGGCCATGATCCTGCTGCAGGGGTGCATCGCATTGGTTGACGTTCAATTTTGAGGGAGGTGGAGGTTTGCTTGCATGCTGTGACGGTGGAAATGGCTCACATCTCTTGAGCTGCAGAAGAAAATTACTTGCAGTTTCTTCTTCTGTCGCTCTGTGCCCTGTAGCAGCGCTCTCCAAAGGTGGCTGCAATGCAGGCGTAAATAAAATTCAGCACGCGCTGGGACTACACATACCTGGAGCCATAACAGAAACCTTAACGAGTTAAATCAGAGTTTTTATTATCTAATTTCTCATTGTCAACCAGTTTCTCGCATCTCTGTAGATAATTGATGTGGCGGAGAATAGTTCTTGCCTTCTGGAAGCTGGCTGCCTTTTGAAATTCTCCCATCAGAGATGTGTTTTGCAGGCTTGTACTTCTTCCTTCTCATTATCTTGTCAACGGGAGCTTTCTCTGCACTGACTCCGCCGAGTGGAGGAAGGAGGATGAATTGGCAGGGAACGCGAGGCCGTTTTGTCTTTGCCCGGTGGATGTGGGCAATGAGGCCTCGGGAGAAGGGAGAATAATTCCCGTTTCTGGCAGAGGAGTTGCAAGGGTGGCTGCAGCCTGGTAGAGGGAAGCCAGCTCAGCCACGGCTGTGGCTGACGATGCCTTGACGCAGGAGAGTTAATCATCTGGCCTCTGCTCCTGTTGGTAGGCCCCACAGCGGCTCTTTCGGTGAAGGAGCTCTTTTCAGATCTCAAGGCTGTCGGCTGCAGGCAAAGGCAGCGCATTTTTAAAGTCTAGAGGAGTATAAAAGACTGCAGATGAACCTGAAGAGTTTTCCCCCAGAGCTGAACCCCTGGGTTAAATCTGTTGAAATTGTGGAGGGAAGATCCAGCAAATATTTGTAACACTCGGATTTCTACCGAGGATGCTCCATGCTGACATGCAGCTTTTGCCTGTCAGTTAGGGAGCATAGTCGGCTGGGTTGCAACTGCGTGAGTCTGCATGCAAACATCACCGCTCTGTTTTGGGGTTTGGTCCTGTTCCTTTCCAACCTTGTGGATGGTCACATCGAGCAGATGTGCCTTCCGTTTCGCGTCTCTTCTTCCACACGTCCTCTCTGCTGTCCTCAAGCACCACGTGTTTGGTTGCGGCACACAGGCAGGGAGCAATGCGGGACCGGTGGCCAGAGGCAAGCAGGTTTCTGCGGCATGCGGAATGAAGACTGACAGCAAAGTGGCTCTGGAGCACAGGAGGAGGTTGGGAAGAGTCAGCAGGCATCAAGGTCCCTCCTCACCACACCTAGTCCTCTTCTGGGGTTGGAAAACCCCTTCTTCCCACAGAAACCTCTTACATTTCCTCGTATTGTCCCTATTTCCACTCCAGCCTCCCCTCTGTCTGGCCATCCCAGTTGCCTCTCTCTGCTCATCTTCTGAGTGTCATGGGCTCAGGGGAAGGAGGCTTGTACCCTGCCTCAAACCAGGTGGACCTGGGTCGTTGTCGCGGGATAGAGGTATTAGACACAGTAATGATTTAGCAACAGCTCAATTTTATTAATGATTTGAGGTAGATCAAAGGATTGAGTTTAGCAGCACTTAATCATTAGCTGATCTGAAGATTTACAAAATGATTTAGCAGCGACTTAATTGCAGATTCGAAGATGACAAGACTCACGCTAACTTACTATAAGGTATCCCAAACCTATATATATGTATATGTATATGTATATGTATATGTATATGTATATGTATATGTATATGTATATGTATATATGTAAGCAAGAACACAGGTTTCAGATTAATATGTATATAAACGAAGCATATAAGTGTACATGCACACACACCCCTACACATACGCACACCGCAGTTCTGAACCGCTGAGATCGGAGATCTCTTAATGTCACGCGACTCTATCGAGTCGGCGGGTACCCCTTCTAACTCCTACATGTGCACAAAAAATGGAAGAACATCCACATCCATAAAGCTAACGTATACAGACAGATAAATGGAGAGGTGGATGAAAGAGAGCCTAGCCTAGAGTTAAAATCTCCCTTCTGAGCTAGAGTGAATACTCAGAATGCATCGGCATTCCTCAATGGGCGGTAATTGAGGCTCGAGAAGGATTGTCTCACCCTAGTCTCTAGTTTTCGAGAAGTTTTTGCCTGAGACAGCGTCCCGACTCAGGGGAGGTACTGGCCACAGCCCGCTGTGATCCAGAAGAGCTCAAAGGGTCTTTACTAGAATCGCTACTTATAGGATCCGAGATAATTGACTTTCGTCAGGTACTTTTCCACTCCAGCCCAGCTTGGACAGTACTTTCCATTGGTTAAGCAAGCCCAGGACTCGTTAGGACTTGTGGTCCTAGTACCCCCCTCTCTGTGGCCGCGATCCGTATGTTGTCAGGAGTGTAAGACTGGGGGAGGGGGTGGGGGTTGCACCACCACAGTCATCCTGCCCCAAAATGTGCTGCGAGAGCCCACTCAGGCTGCCTGCGGGATGGGCTCCTGCTGCGAAGGCACCGGTGCTGGTTAGAGAACCCAAACAGGCACCGTGACGCAGCCCATGTGGTGACTACCATCAAAAGCTGCTGGGGTTTGTATTTCAAACCGCAGTTGCCAAGCCTGCGCCTTCTTGCTTGCCATCACCGCAAAGAGGTTTGTTGTGTCCGATGGTTGTTTCCAACCTGCGAGCTCACCGTTTGCCGTGGCGTTACGGCTGCTTTGGTGCTGACTGAGACCAAAATTTGGTTGGATGGTGGTTTTGTGACCATGCCCTGCTGAGACAGAGCATGAGTTACAGAACGAGAAACAAAAGAGGGTTTGTATTTAAATAGAAATGGCTCTCATGGTTTTGTCACCACATATGGCAGGGACATACGCAGAAATGGATTTGCTGCTGTTTGCCTAGTAACAATAAGCAGGTTGAGACTGTATGTTAGATCTCACAAAAGATCTGAGAAAAAGTTCTTTTGATAGCAAAAGTCCGCATTTTCCACTAGAATTTCAATTTTCTTTTTAAGAATCCCCCATTTGTTGTTCCACAGGAGGAGGAAATGAGCTGCAGGGCTTTACCGGGAGAGGTGCTTCATGCGTCCCACGTGTTCCCACAGAAAGATCCCACAGATCTTTCTTCTCTCATGACTTTTCTGTTATAATCTCTATTTTTTAATTCAGATGTTCACTGCTGTTTTCTTGAAGCTGAGTTGCAAGTAATGTATTGGGGGCGGGCAGGAAGGCATTCAGCTGCCACGGAAAAGAAACAGGCTCCCCCAGAGGCACATGGGCTCGTCTGCTTGTCAGACAGCTTTGTGAGATGTCCTCTGCAGAGGCTGATCTCTTCACGAGGACCAAGCGTTGTGAGCTCTGACTGAAGGCTTACGCCTGTTGGCGAACTCACTGGACTGCTTTGCGATGAATGTTACAGGTGAGGTGTTAAAAGCCTACATGCAGCAGATTGAGAGCAGGAATGCCAGCTCCTTGCTTTCGAGCATGAGACCATCTCGGTGGTGGAGTGCCACGTGCACAGCGGTGTCATGGAGAGAGCCAAGCCCTTAGTGTCGCTGTTGATTCTTCAGCGGCTACGAACCTGTTCTTCCCCCCTGGGAGGAAAACCTGCAATGCTGGTTTCAAGCCCGTGTGTTTGTCAGCATACGGAATCACGGAATTTTCAGAGTTGGAAAGGACCTCTAGAGATGATCTAGTCCAACTCCCCTGCTGACGCAGCAATGCCTAGAGCACATTACTCAGGACTGCATCCAGGCGGGTCTTGAAGATCTCCCGAGAAGGGGACTCCACAACCTCCCTGGGCAGCCTGTCCCAGTGCTCCGTCACCCTCACCATAACGAAGTTTTTCCTTGTGTTTGAATGGAACTTCCTATGTTCCAACTTGTGCCTGTTGCCCCTCGTCCTGTCACTGGGAACCACTGAAAAGAGTCTGCCTCCATCCTCCTTCAACCCACCCTTTAGATACTTTTCAGCAAGAATAAGGTCTCCCCTCAGCCTGCTCTTCTCCAGGCTAAAGAGTCCCAGCTCTCTCAGCCTTTCCTCCTAAGGGAGGTGCTCCAATCCCCCAGTCATCTGTGTTGCCCTACACTGGACTCTCTCCAGCAGTTCCCTGTCCCACTTGAGCTGGGGAGCCCAGAACTGGACACAGTATTCCAGTTGTGGCCTCACCAGCACCGAGCAGAGGAGGAGAATGACCTCCCTCGACCTGCTGGCCACACTCTTCCCTATGCAGCCCAGGATTCCATTGGCCTTCCTGGCGACAAGGGCACATTGCTTGTTCAGGGATAATTTCCTATCTAGCAGGATCTCCAGATCCTTTTCCTCATCCCTGCTCTGTGTCTCAGCTGAAAGACAACATCCCTGCCCTCCCAACCACACAGCAAAGCCAGAAATAGTCACTCTTCCAGTGTTACAGTGAACCGGAAAGCTGGGAGGGAGGCAACCGTTTGCAAGCCGAAGGGGAAGGGAGGACAGAGCTGACATCTGTGGTGTTAGGTTAGCAAACGCTCGGCTAAAAGCAGAGGAGGGTGACAAGAAAACACTGCTGTCCCAGCCAGATTCCAGCTGGTTAATGCCTGGGCAGTGAAGAAGGACCTTGTGCCTGGCCGTGTGCCCCGCACTGGGGGCATGGGCACCCCTGTGCTGTTGCTCCTGGCAGCTGCAGGAACACGCGGGACACGTGAAGCACCTCTCCCAGTAAAGCCCTGCAGCTCACTTCCACCTCCTGCAGAATGACACACAGGCGAGTCTTAAAAGAAAAAAAATTGAAATTTTAGTGGAAAATGTAGACTTTTGCTATCAAAAGAACTTCTTCACAGAGGGTAAGTCGTAATCACTACGAGACTCTGAAGCAAAGCGTTTCAACGCCTTGTGATTTTCTAGGTCTGTTTTCACGCAGGAGTTGTTTTTGCTCTCACTTCTGCAAGCCTGAATACCAGAAAACGCCACCATTCCCCTCGTCTCGTCAAACGCCCTGCCTCTGCTTGGCGGTGCTTTGCTTCGAGAGTGCAGTGGGTCGCCCGGTGACTTCGCAATAGTTAATAGCGCTTTACAGCTCCGAGCTGCTGTCGCAGGCACGCGAGGCCAGAGGGGGAACACGGCTCCGTGCGTTTCCAGCGCGTTTGCGCCCTGCGGCGCAGGTGGCTGCGAGTGCGGCGTGCTGAGCCACCCCCTGGGAGAGCAGAGCTCTTAATGCGACAGCGTGACAATCGTACCGCAAAGCCGCTTGACGACGCGGGCGCTTTAATTTTACAGAGGTCAATGGATCTCGCTGGGGCCGCGTGTACGGGGCTTGCTAGGGACTTAGCATCTTTTTCTCCCCCATGTAGTTCTTTGACCATATATAGCCAAGGTATCAACTTACAGGCCTGGGGATTTCAGCTTTCTGTTTAGATTTTTAGATGAAAGGCTGCAGTTGGAAGTGATGGTTATAAATATTTCCTGCTATCTGGTAGCCGGCTGACTTCAAGTCCCTTCTAAGGAATTCACCGTAATTCTCCTTTATAACAGCTGCAGTGAAGACCCCGCTCCTGGCGGAGGTGGGTGGATGGAGCGTGCCCGCCGGTTGCCCCGCTGGGACGGGGCTGTGCCCCGTGGTGGAGGGTTCGCTGGGGGCCAAGCCCGAGTCGAGGGCAGAGCTCTGCGTTCGCCCGGGGCGGAGGGTGCTCTGTTGCTCTGCTGCTAGGGCAACGCAACGGGTGATGTCAGGCGCTCCGGCAACGTTTGCAAGCCAAAGAAAGCGCGTGCAAAGACCCGTCGGGGATGTTTTTAGACTCTCTGCAAGCACAAAAAGAGGGGAAGCTGCTGTTCCCTGTGCAGGCTTGAACCTGGCCGGCTGCTTTTCCCTCTCCAGGCAGGATGCTGCTGGCTAGAGCCTGGATACAGGGCTGGTGGGGTGGCCAGGGCTGGGCCAGTTTGCAGGAACTGGGGTTTGAAATGCAGATGAACCTCCTTTGCCCCATCCTGAGGCTTGCAAAGGAGATAGAATTGTTCAATAAAAAGGGTCACCTGCATCCTCTCATCAATGCTTAGCAAAATCTACAGGGCAGGTGTCAAGAGGATGGGGCCAGACTCTTTTCAGTGGTGCCCAGCAACAGGACGGGGGGCAACGGGCACAAACTGGAACACAGAAATTCCACCTTAATGTGAGGAAAAACTTCTTTACCAGAGCACTGGAACAGGCTGCCCTGAGAGGTTGTGGAGTGTCCGACTATGGAGATATTCAAAACCTGCCTGGACATGATCCTGTGCAACCTGCTTGAGGTGAACCTGCTTTGGCAGGGGGGTTGGACTAGATGATCTCCAGAGATCTCCCTTCCAACTCCTACTGTTCTGTGATTCTGTGATCCTCCTGTGGTTTCTTCTGGTGTGGCCACACAGGGGATGGGAGGTGGGGCTGGGTGCTTGCCACATGGCGGGAACCAAGGGATTCTTCACCTGGGCTCTGCTCTCCACTGGCCACCAGCAAAGAGGTCCCCATGTCTGGGAAGGAAGGGGAGGAAGGCTCCATCCCACACACCATCCAGCTGTCCTGACTGCACGGGGTGACGACTCACCGTGAGCGCAGCCCATGGAGGGCACAGGCAGGACGTTCCTGGAGGAAACTCTGCGGTTTCCATTTTAGGAAAAAGTAAGGAATGCAGTGACCATTTGGGGCCATTGTCGCTCACCTAGAGAAGCCCTGGGACTGGAGTCCGGGCAGCTGCTTTCAGTCTCAGGGTTGACTGACCAGGTTTTTCCTCCAAACACTGCGAGTAACAGGGGGGATGAGGGCTGTCACCCTGCCCAGACCTCTTCCTTTTTCATTTCCCCCTTTCTCTCTTCTGTCTTTAAAAATCTCTTCACATATCAAAAACCCCTCGTCAAACCAGTCAGAGCTGCCGCTCCGTGCAGGAGGGCTGAAAAATAAAAACCAGCAAGAAATCCTGACTCCCAGGGCCTCTGGAAATTTGTGCCACAGAAATGCTGCAGTTGTGCAATTCAGTGCCTCTGTAGAAGAATAAATCTGCTTTCAAAAAACTCCATCTGCATATTGCATATATTTATAGTTAGCTGCAAGCCTTTCCAGTGAGAACTTTTAGAATTTATTTTAAATTAAAGTGACTAGCGTGACATACCAGTACTTAGCCTTTTAACAAAAACATTTTAGTCGTATAAATACAGTTGCTATTATTAAACTCTAGGGAAAGCCAGCAAGCTGCTCCAAATAACATCCCTCTGGTTTGCCTGTCTGAGCTCTCCTGTTGATACCCAGAACCGAGGCATTTGAACACCTTGATGGAGGCCAGGGGTTCATTTAATTTTCGGCTTCCCTGATGGCTCGGTTTAAACTTTCTTTCCACTTTCTCTTCTTCTTTCCCGCCCCCTTTCCATTATGTTATTCCTTACGCCTTTTTTTCCTTTCCTGTAAGCCTTTTAAATCTTTTGCCTCCCTCTCTCCTCGCCCAGCGAAGCCCAGTTCCCAGTGGTACTTTCTGGCCTCCTCTCTGAAGGCAGCCAGAGACCTGTCCCATAAATCAGTTGCTGGGACCGACTTGACGGATGGCGTAACTTGCCCTCCGGGTTAGCCAAGAGTAGGGGTATTTCTGCGCATGGAAAAATGCCTGTGGATGAGATTTTGGGATATCTCTCTCCATTTGTCCTGTCTATATTTACACCTTTTGCTCCTTTCGACCTGTGGTCGCTCCCCTTTTTGGGGGAACTCCCTTGCAAAGAGCTATCCAGAAGTTAAAAGAGAGGCAGCCAATGGCCGGGGTCAATCCCATCTCCTCCGCGTTGGTCTTCACCCGGTTCGTTTCCAAACAAGAGCTGAGCAGCTCTTTCTCGTGCAGACTTTAAGCCTGCGTGGCTGCTCAGAGGGGGAGGAGGCAATAAATCACTTCGGCCGAAGGCAGGGGCCCATCCAGTCACTTAATTAACGAGGGGCTTTCTCCTTATTTGTAACCTCCTTTCAAAGCAAATGAGTATGACTGGTAACGAAAGGCAACATGTGCACTAGTTTAAAAATAGATGTCTCAGGGCAGTGAGGAAGATCTTTGCCCTGCTGTGCGTGACTGGAGCCAGCATCCAGCGTCTCCTCTTTGCCTGAGACTCTGTGAACGGCAGCCCACGCGCGCGGGGGGCTCCTGCCCCAAAAGCGTCCCTGTCCTCCAGCACAGACATCGTGCAGGGAAAACCAGCCTGCTCCTGCCTGGGTTCCTGTGCTAGTCCAGCAGTGGCCCGTCGGGATTTATCCAGCCCAACCTGGCTCTCCTCGCTGTGTAATGATCCTGCCCTTGCTGGGAAACCCCCAGGACTTGCCGGTCCTCTTGGTGCACGGCAGGATCCTTTAACTCAGCGTTAAGGGTGGAGATCCCCATGTCTGGGAAGGAAGGGGAAGAAGGCGCCATCCCGCACACCATCCGGCTGTCCCAACTGCAGTCCGGGCACTTTAACCACAATGTGGGTTCCTGAGAGCACCCAGCTCAGACAGGTTACACCCGCGTTGTCTCTGCTGTCCTTCGCTTCTTCTGCAGCCCCACAGCTGTGCCTCTACCCGTCACCGTGCAGGACACGTGCTTCTGTCCCTTCTCCCCAACCTTTGCGGCGTTGTCCCTCCTGCGCACCACCTCTCCGCTCCCTCTCTCCCAGCACCCACAGCAGCTTATTGCTTCACGTGACGGAGCAGTATTTCCCACGTTCAGGGACCAAAAGCAGGGCCCTGCCATGCCAGCACCGGAGAACACTACATCCTGCCCAGTATACAAGCCTAAAAACCCCATAAATCTTGCCCTTGTAGGGGGGAAATGAAGGCACAGGGGTCTGGGACCAGCCTGCGGGACCCTCCTGGCATGCATCATTGCTCCAGCTCCCCTGCCAGCTGGTGGGCTTTGGGGAGAGCTTTCTGCAATTCGGCAACCCACCGGTGGGACAGAATCTGCTGGGAGGAAGAAACCAGCAGCCGCATCCTGCCCGCAGCCTCCTCCTGCCAGCTTCAGTCGCTGAGCGTGTCTCGAAGGAAACCAACGGACCTCCGTCGGTTTTTCTAATACTCTTTAGAAAGGCTGGACTTGGCTTTCCACACCGCCCTTCAAACCTGAAGTAGAAGCCCCTGGGTTTTGGGCACGGTTTGGTTGAAATAATTAGTTGGGTTTTTTTTTCGTCTTGCTTGGCACCTGCTTCCTCGTGAATCTGTGTCTCTTAATGTGCATTATAAGGACAAAACCACTCGCTGGTCATGTATCATGGCCTGAGCCATGTACCCGGGAGACACGGGGCTTTCTGAAAACCTATGAGCATTGATTTGCTGGTCCACACAAGGGCACATCTGTATCAGGCAAGACGGGCAGGATACTGGACGGCAGAGACACAGGGTATAATTGACCACAACGGTGTGGGTCCCTGGTGTCGCCTTGCAAAGCCAGGGTTTTCTATGACACGTGCTGCAAGTAGGAAAGTTTAAGATTTTAGCGTTTATCTTTCTCTCTAGCACGGGACACTGAGAGGTATCGGGACACTTCTGTGAACATAATTTCTATCCGCTTTGTCCTTATTCCGGGTTTTCTTTTCCTTTTTTTCCCCCTCTCTTAATTCAGACAGTTTGAAGGACTGTAAGTATTACGCTTCAGAATTAAAAGCAGACAAACTTATTCGGTCATGCTCTGAAACTAGCTGGAAATTCGCAGTTATGGGGCAACGATTCCCTCTGTACTTGTCTGAGCTGGTCACTTTGGCACCTCTCACCCGTCCTGCCCCAGCTGCTGCTTTCCACCCCGTGGGGAGAATCTTCCCCCAGGCTCACGTTCGCCTGCGTCTCTTCTGGCCGTAAGAATGATTAGGGCAGTTCTGCGTGTAAACCAGAAAAAAAGCAAACGCTCAAGCAAGTATGGGGGGGGGGGGGGAAATCATTTAATCCCTGTGACAATCACTTTATTGTTGTTTTTTTCTAGCCCTGGAGGTTTTCTGATGGCTCAGGAGATAGAAAAAAGTCTTTCTGCCGTATGTGTAGTTTTTAGTAATCACCCAAGTAATTGCGTTGGTTGTAAACTCTGTGGTAATAAGCATGTGTACAGCTGCGATGCAAAAAGCAGAGCTAATCTGGCTGAGGGTGCCAAGCAATATGCGGTGCAGAAGTAATGATTATTAATAGTATGTGTTGACTTAGGCTGATAATGCCCCAGAGCTTTCGTTCTCCGTATCTCACCAGCGGTAAACGGACACTTGGTGCGGAAGACAAATACCTCGTAACTAGGAAACTGCCTGCCCCTCGACATCCTGGAGGGAGCGTGTCCTTAGAGACAGTGGTTCACTGGGATGGAGGCTTCGGGGTGTATCTTGAGCGGAGGGAAACCAAAATGTCAGGGCAGGGGACGGTGCCCCGTGTCTTACCATTTTCTTTGCACAAAGAGTTGTGGAACTGTGTTTGGATGTGATAAATGTAGACACAATGCGCTGTGTGGGCAGGAGTGATGCAGGTTGCGTATGGGGAGGGTTCTTGTCGGAGTTAATTATTCCCAGAACCAGAAATAATTAGTGCTGAGCCCTATTTTTGGAAGCAAATGCAAGATGAGCTAGAGAAATATTAAAGGAAGTATAAAAGGAAAAATTATTACACAGTCTGAAGGGTAGAGCTGGTTGAAGAGGGGAAAAAGAAATTTAATTGAAAAAAGACAAAACCTCACAGTGCTGAAATATAAGGATGCCAGGAAAAATCCCTAAACCAACTCAAAACCTAGAATCTTTACCTTTTTTGCTTTCTGGCTCTTATACCATCTTTCCAAACAGGACTAGAAGTGACTGTCAAGTCACAGGGAAGGTTGAGGAAGAAATTCTTTGCTTGCTTGCTTTCTTAAACTTCTCCCTTTTTCCACTCTCCATCTGTTCCTGAATTCCTTGGGTTTGTGGGAAGAAATCTCTGATATGTCAAATGAAAAGTAAAACCGTGGCTGTGGTAACTTTGTAGCATTTCAGAATTTCATCAGCTTTAGAAAGTCTGTTTAGCAAAAAGAAGTGAGAGAGCAGTTTTTCCTTTTTTCGCCTCCATTTTTTGACAATTTTGAGAAATTAATGAAACACTGGAAGAAAAGTCAAAGAAATGGGTAGGGAACAGCAAGAGCGAGGACTTAAAGAAATGGCAGAGAAATAGTTATTTCCTATTATATAATAAGAAGAAAATTAGTAATAAAAGACATATAATAATAATATTAAAAATAGTATTATAAAAAATAGGCAGGGAAAATGCGGTATTCAAACATTTAGTTTGGAGGATAGAGAGGGCTTGAAATTTTCAGCAAAAAATTGCAAGATAAGTTGAGGGGGGCGGAATGTTTTCGCGAGACATTTTTGGACAGCTCTGATAGTAAATATTATTCCTCTAAAGAGAATTGTGGACATTTAGAGGAAATAAATTTTCCTTAAGCCAGAGCAGCAAGTGGCCTCTGTTCAGATGCAGTGGTTTACTCCGCTTTGCGGAAGGATCTGAGATCCCTTATATTCAAAAGGAAAACCGGGAAAAACTCCCACCATAAAGGCAATTAGTACTTCAGAGGCAAAATTTAGAGCCAAAACTGTCACAAGCAAACATATTTCTGATTGTAGGGCACTACTTCTCACGTCATGTGAGTTGGTATTAAAGTTGATAAAACAAGCGGCTAAAATGTGAGCTATGGTATTTAGAGAACTGGTTTTATTGCACCAAGTGGTGATTTTAAGGGGTTCTAGCAAACGCCAGGGTGCGACTTCACGTCATCAGAGCTCAGGAAATATCAGCTGCAACTCGGGGCCATTGGCATCTTGTTTAGTGAAAGCTTTCGGAAGGATTTCTCTAGCGACCCACCTTGGCCTGGCTAAAGCCTCTGAGAGGCACATTTATTTGCAGCTGAGAGATGTTTCACATGAGCCTCTCTCGCTTCTCCCAGAGTGGGGAGAGCTGCAAACATGTTGATATGAGTCAAAATGTCAACGAAGAGCTTCCCCGGGTGGAAAGGGAAAGAGGAGGTCTCTGCACAGCCATGGGCCACTCCAGCCCCGTCTGCCTCTTTCCAGGTTCCTGCTTCTCTGAGCTGTAGGGTTGTCCCTCTCCACCCACCAAATATTTACCTTGATCTAGGTTAGATTGCTTAGGAGACTTGCGTCTCCTTTGACCCCAATATTAGGTTGTTATCAACTGCAACGTCCCACCTTGTCTTGGGATTGGAGCTTGTTCCCCATATTGTAGGGTGGACCATAACCTGGTTAGGGTTGGGATGAAGAGTTTACCAGAAGCTTTCCCCTCCACCTAGGGGAAGCTAGCTATAGCGTAGTCCTTGTACTCTGTTGCCATGGTAGGCACTGGTCTGAACCCCTTGTCTCCTGCTTTCACCTAGAGAAGAACAGCTTAGCGTACTTCTGTAGGTGCCCCAGGCCAGACTGGCCTCTCCCTCCTGACTCGCTCAGCTGTACCAATGGTGTCCATGGCACAGCAGCAAGTCGTGTAGGTGGCCCTCTGACTCATGCTGGCCCAGCTCCAGACCACAGCAATGCCTGCAGAGGCACTGGTTATGCTGGGGAGAGCAGACTTGTCTTCCTTGCTTGGACTTGAGAGAAGAGAAATGTCCTTGTTGAGGTGCTTCCAGGATGGGAAACCACCAGGGAATGATGGTTGCACTCTCCTTTCAGAGCTCAGATCACATGAATGTGTTGACACAGAGTGATATGCAAGCACTAAATGTGACCCACACCTTCCTCCTGACTGGTCCAGGGCACCTGTGTGTATCTCCCACCGCTAGAGGAACTTTTTTCGTTGCAAAACCGGGGGAAAAGCAGGGACCTTGGCAGCTGGGAACTCCCAAAGCTTGTCTGTACAAGGTGGAGAATACAACTGCAGACCCGGCACAAGTGCCCAGGAGCCTCTTCCCTTTTGGATATTTAACAAGAACTGACTGAAAACCTGTGCTTGGGAGTGCAGCACCAAATAGCTAGAACTACCATTGTAACAGTGGGAGGAAGTGATTTTTTTGTTACTTAGATGCGTGAACAAGCCTCTTGGATCACAACGTGTGCCCATGGACAATGGAAATAAAGGAGCATTTGGGGAACTAGTGAACAAGTGCACTCTGTTGAGAAACTTTCACATTTGAGGACAGGTGATTGGTCAAGCATCCATGGACTTCTGTCATGAGAGGCCTTAGGAAGAGGTATCATCAGTTTTCTCAAGTTGAAAACAACCAAAATTGCTTTTGTTGCCGAGTAAGTGGTTTGGATCTCATTTTCCCACTGCATATTGTACTTTGCAGACTAAAAAAGACATGAGAAATAGAAGTGACTGATTTTTCCATTCCTTAAGCTGCCTCCACGTGGGTTGATTGCTCAGGGGATTTCAAGGCAGACTGAAGCACAGACAAATGCTGGCTTCATGTACGCTCTTAAATATTGCTGTGTTTTGAATTTTATTAGAAACTTGGCAGACTTTTGCTTGAGCTCTAACTTCCTTTTCTGCCTTCAGTTTATCAGCTGCCGTAATTTTAGATGCACAGTCACAGTGTGCAACCATAGAGCCCAGCGCGCGCGAGCAAGGGGAGCATTCTAAGAACATGTCTGGTTAAAGTACTTGTCGTATTAGTAGCTGGCAGCCAGGGCAAATTAGACCCAAATTGGTACATTGCAGAAGTGAGGAAACCCATTCTCCAGCATGCCTTGTGCTATCAATCCTGCTGTGCTTGGACAGGAAGCTTAACTGCCCAGGAAAAGGCCAGGATCTTCTCTCAGTCCTATTCTCGGAGTTCTGCCCAAAGACACTTTGGGGGTGTATATATATATATATATATATATTTAAGGGCATATATATTCGAGGGAGAGGATGTGATAAACCCGTACATCTGTCAGAAAGTAAATACAGCCTCGTGATCTTTCTGAGCTGACTGCAGCGCTAAATCCTGCCGATGAGGCAGCCATAATTCCTTGTGCCAGGCACTGAAGACAGATGCGCAAATCCTAGTTTAGCATGGGAAGTAGGTGTTTTTCCATTGCTCCAAAGAAGCCTTTGACTTGTGAAATCAGAGCCCTTTATTTGATTTTGCCGCAGCATGTCCTGTTCAGGGTCCAAAATGCAAGATGCTGGATCTGGCCATGAACACCTTTGAATTGGCTGCTTAGGTCTCACAGACCCTTGGGGATGTGGAAGACATGAGCAAGTTGGGGAGAAGAGGTGGGTGCAAAACTCTTGTGGAAGGGAATTAATCCCTTTGGAGCAGCACCAGCCTTCAAGTCACTTTGGTGACTTAAAGGAAGGAGAGAAAAAAAGCTGATTGATGACTGATGAAGCTATTAATGTGACAGAGTGGTTTCTTGAGCATGGTCCAGACCACAGCATGTTTGGGAGTCACTGGCAGCTTGCCACCTGCAAGGGAGATATTTGTGGTCTCCATCAGTACAAGAGGGGAAACTCCCTGTTTGCTTTTTGCTTCCCGTGCAAACAGATCCCATGCCGGCTGGTGTGCAGGCTCTCCACTGGTGAGTGATTGAGATGCACCTCTCTGAAACAACTTGATTTTCTATAGGAAAGATATCTTTGACCACCATAACTTCTGATGCGGCAAAGTTCCTCCAGCACAGAGCAAGCCCCAGTGCCTGCCGAGTATGACCCAAGGAAATGCTGAAGACCAGGGTATGGCTGTGACTGGTAGGAGATGTTGTACTGGGCATCCCATATCCTATTCTGAAGAGGTCCCGCAAGCTGGAAGGAGTGCCGATTATGGACTGTAGCAAAAAACCATTGACCCTTCTGTACCAAAATGGGGGAGGGTCTTGAGTGGAGCAAAAATCAGTACTACATCAACCCTCAGCTCACATGAGGGCTGTGATGTCTCAAGCCATCCACCTGGAGTAACCACCCTGGGACTCGTTTGTGTCCATGAGAACAGGGAGTCCTGCTGACCTGGGTCCGCACCGGCACCAGCCTCTCGGTCAGGGCGAAGGCTCAGAGGAGGACGGTGTGGGTTTCCTCCCAGTTGGGCAGTTTCTATGTTGGGCACAGGTCTCTCCTGGAGCCTGATTTCTCCGTGACCTTGGCAGCCCCCTGTGCCATACTTGGAGCAGCAAGTCAGAGGGGCCCACCTTTATCCTCCTGTCCCCTGATGCTGATGGGAGGACATCTGGAGAGAGGAGAAATATGTTTGCCTGCTGTGTTCTTGGCCTGTACATGCCAAAGCAAATGGAGATCACCTCCAGGGTGGGGATACGTATGTGCTTCAGGGCCCTGCAGCACAGACCCGTCTCAGGAGAAGCAAGAGCTTCACCTGGCACGGCTGCTGCGGCTCTCTGGAGCGGTGGTTTTAACACGCTGCAGAGAAAACACTGGGCAAATTAGCCAGGCTTCCAGTTAGTCTATCAAAACGCCCATGTCGTCCAGTCTCAAGGCAGGTGGAGCAATAACGAAGACGAAGTGGGGAAAGGCAATCTGTACCCAGAGCGTTTTTAATAAGTGAAATTGAAAATAAATCACCGCGGACGCGGTGGCTCACGCCAGCTCTCGTTCATGCCCGTTCCCTTGCTCTGCTTTCCTTTCCCCCTGCTAATTGCTCTGCCGCAACGCATTATTATCCTGGTTTATTACCCAGCTGGTGGAAGCTGGGATAGTCTCTGAACCTGCCTTGGAGAGGAATTACACTGGAACAAACCAGCCAACGTCTTTTCCTGGGAGAATAAATTAGGAAATAAAGAGAACTGGAGAGCCTGACATGCTTGATGCTTGATAGTGCAGGATTAAGCGTACCTAACCGAGCAAACAGCAGAGCCCACGGCGCTCTGGCGTACTCACGTGCCCCTGCCTCCCTGTGACCGCCTCAATGCTGAAAGCCCACTGTCACAGCGCCAAAAGTCAGCCCCCCAGAAAGGGGGTCTCTGCGGCCTGCCCCTCCCTCCCTTCATTCCTGAGAAATTAAAGCAATTTCTGGGAAAGCAGCCGGGCACTGGAGACCTTGAGAGATGTGGCTCAGAATAGAAACTCTCTCCCTCGCCACAGCTCTCTTGGAAGCCGTCTTTCAGCCAGGGAGGGTTTGTTCCCCTCGCCTTACTGACAAGCCACCGGCTATAGAGCAGGAGAAAGCAGGGTTTGCACGCTTCCCCGTGCAGTTTTGGGGTTCTCAGGTGAAGGGGAACTGTTTGCGCCTTGTTCTTCGCCATCAGCGATGTGGGTCTTGGTTTCGAAGCAGATGGACAGAGGCAGCAAAGCGCAGATGTCTCATGGTCGTGAGTTTGGAGGGAAGGCTGGGCTGTGCTGTTATTTCGCCCTGCTTTGGGAAGCCAGACTGCTCCCTAGGTCCGGCTCAGTGTGCTCCTGGTCTCGCACCCCGCCAGCCTTGCTGACGCAACGGTGCTTGGAAATGTCAGCTATGGCACAAGCTCTGCCCGGTCCTCTCCTGCACCGCATGCTCCAGCAGGACCAGCCAGTTGGCTGCTGCAGGGGCTCCTACCTGCAACCAGCCAGGAGCGATCATAGAATCCTTTAGACCTTTAAGATCATCCAGACCAACCATTGACCCTTCTCTACCAGGTTTGCCACTAAACCGTGGCTCTAAGCACCACATCTACACGACTTTTAAACACTTCTAGGGATGGTGACTCAATGGTAGCCCAGGGTTCCAAAAAACCAAAAGCATTAACTATTTGATTGCTGTGGGGTTTTTTAAGTTTGGGTTTTTTTACCAGAAGTTCCCAGGCTCTTCTGTCCTCCTTCATGACAAACCCTTCTCCTCTAACAACTGGGTGATTCCCAGGGAAGCAGTTTGTGGCGTGGTGAAAACCAACCCTTTTCAGGCTTAAAAACAGCTCTGGGTGATGCTAAACCATCTAGAGCAAGAGGTGCTGGAACGGCAGGGCTGCCTTGAAATGTCATGGTCTGGAGAGCTCCACTGGTGAAATCTGCAGCCGAAAGCCCACCTGCTGCTGCTGAGCATGAGCCAAGTGAGCTTGGGGGGGCCGAAGGATGTTGTCTGTGCTACAGCGAGCAGCAGAGCACTATGTGAGAGACAGATGAGTTTCGGGGAATGGCTCTCCTTTGGGGGAGCTGGGACCCACCGTCCCCATGCCTAAGGCACGTCAGAGATGCCAGAGCCCAGCTGGGGCTTTCTCAGGCGGTGGCAGTGATGCCACTGCATATGGGCGTGCAGAGCGGAGGATGGCTGGGGCGACTCTCCCTCGGCGCAGTGGACTGAAATGCAAGGCAGTGATCCGAAGCATTTTGAAGACATCTCCTGATGTCTTTCCATTTGACGTGACCCCATCTCGCCTGGCAAGAGCCCAGAAGTGCATTGTCGCTTGGTAACAGCTAGCAGGACTTGCCTTGTAGGGAGTGCGGGGATGAGCCAGCTCGTGCTCGGCTGCCCCTCAGCCCCACGCCTGGGGACGGGAGCTGCTCGCCCACCCATCATGCAAGGGAGAAAGGAAGGGTGTCCGTGGGCACAGCATAGCCTGGGCTTCACTGTAGAGTGAGCCACGCACGTTTCCCAAACTCAACACCCTCCAGGAATGCCCCAGCTGCCCTGGCAAGATCTACACACCTGTAGGTTTTGCTGCAAGTGCAATTAATTAATTAAGGTTGCTTTGATGAGCAACATTTGGGGGCGGTTACACTCCAAATGCTTGGTCTCTCCGTGTGACTCCGAAACCATAGATGCCATTTCCAGTAGGGTTCGTCTTCCCCCTTGGTTGTCTCTTAGCCAGGTGCTGGGCTCAGACCGCAGGAATCTGCTTCTCCTCGGACAGGACCTTCGCAATCATAGAATCACAGAATGGTTTGGGTTGGAAGGGACTTTAAAGATAATCTAGTCCAACCCCCCTGTCATGGACAAGGACACCTTCCAGTAGACTAGGGTGCTAAAAGCCCCGTCCAGCCTGGTCTTGAACACCTGCAGGGATGGGGCAGCCACAAATTCTCTGGGCAACCTGAGCCAGTGTCTCACCACCCTCACAGTGAAAAATTTCTTCCTAATACCTAATCTAAATCTACCCTCTTCCAGTCTGAAGCCATTACCCCTCGTCCTATGGCTCCACTCCCTGATCCAGAGTCCCTTCCTAGCTTTCCTGGAGCCCCTTTAGATCCTGGAAGGGGCTCTAAGGTCTCCCCAGAGCCTTCTCTTCTCCAGGCTGAACAACCCCAACTCTCTCAGCCTGTCTTCAAAGGAGAGGTGCTCCAGCCCTCTGATCATCTTTGTGGCCTCCTCTGGACCTGCTCCAACAGGTCCAGTAGCCCCATTCCTCTGCTTGCACAGGGATGGCGTATTGTCAGTGACCTGTTAGCCCCCGGTGAATGCACACAGCTCATCACTGGTTTGACTGTAGGAATGCTCTCTAAGGAGCCCAGTGCCTTTCGGCCACATCACCCTAGCTGTGCATTTGCAGATGAACCTGCAAGGAAGCACGTGCCTGAGATGTAATGTGTCCTGAAGCTTTCTTTTAGAGGAAACACTTCAAAGATGCTGACCCAAATCCCTCAGGAGAACAAGGCAAGTTCTTTGTCGGCTTGTCCATGTCTCTGCATGATTCACACAATTCGAAGTAGGTTACTTGGGGACCCCTCATGAGAAGCCAGAATGGAGATAGCCTGGGGAAAACCCCTGGGTCAGAAGGGAAGCTGAAGCAGTAGCATGCCCCTGGGCAGACAGCCAGGGAGGCTCTGTCGAGGAAGCAGGACTGATGCGCTGGAGGTGGTGGCTGGATGGGATCAGAGTAGCGGGTGCTTGTAGCTTCTGCACCTGGCAGTACGTAGGTTCCCCTTCCAGATATTTTTGTTCCCTGGATGTCAACAGTATTGCACAGGGCAGAAATCAGTGCAGCTTTATAAGGTGTAACTCAGTGCCACTGGCCAAATCTGGTTTTGAGTTGGGGAACAGCCAGCACGGCCCGCTTCTTGAACTTTTCACAGTTATGTGTCCATTTAGGGCTTTGCACGTAGAATCATAGAATCGTCTAGGTTGGAAGGGACCTTTAAGATCATTGAGTCCAACCATCAACCTAACACTGCCAAAACCACCACTAAACCATGTCCCTAAGCACCACGTCTACATGACTTTTAAATACCTCCAGGGATGGCGCTGCCACCACTTCCCTGGGCTTCTGTGTATGTCAAGTATTCCCCAGTTGTAGACATCAGGCATGCAGAATCACTCATCTCCTTCGAGAGTAAGTGAAAAATTTGCCTTGTGTTGCTTGGCTTTAGCAGCTATTCTCACCCTTTTATCTGAAGCCCCTGAGATGTGGGGGGCAGAGATGGCTCCTTGCACACTGCAGATGGGCTGCTGCATACGGACAGAAATGAAATGGCTCGTCATGTGTGTAATCCAGAGGCTCAGCTGAGTTACTCATCAAGCCCTTGATAAACCACTTTGTAGCCTGCTGCTGCTGCTGCTTATTACTTATGATATCTTACATTGTCTGATGAGTTACGGTGTTTTGCCTGCTGCTTCTTCCATCACTTTGCACTCTTGGCTGCTTTAGTTTATCAGGCAGCTTCTGCTGGCCCAGTGCAACACAGCCCTGCCGATGAGCAGCGAGCAGTTTTGAGATGCATCCTGCGAACCACCGGATATCTGGAAGCTAAAGTGTGTAGGTTTCCATCATATGTACATAGAAATTTTCAGCATGGTGGGATCTGGATAAAGAATTTTCCCCAGTCTGTGATTTGGACGTAAGCACACACATGCTGGCCATGAGGAGGCACAGTCTCTGTCTGATCCGCAGGGTGTTTGGGTGCAATAGGATTTTACATGTGTTTTCTGGAGCTGTGATTTCCATTTTCTTATCAACAAATACAAGTCTGCCCAGGAATGAAAAGCACTGAAGTGCTGGAGAAGAGTCTGATGGAAGCTACATGGGAGAAGCATTGA
Organism: Burhinus bistriatus; assembly: GCA_013397275.1. Taxonomy (NCBI): domain Eukaryota; kingdom Metazoa; phylum Chordata; class Aves; order Charadriiformes; family Burhinidae; genus Burhinus; species Burhinus bistriatus. The sequence continues at coordinate 169,004 of VYXH01000384.1, forward strand.
TATAAAAGTGTCAAACTTCGGCTCATCACGGTGTGGGGAGACTAAGGGTATCATCTAAGGGTAGGCCACTTCTGGGCTCCTCAGTTCAAGAAAGACAAAGAACTACTGGAGAGAGTCCAGTGGAGGGCTATGAAGATGATCAAGGGCATGGAGCACCACTTTTATGAGAAAAGGCTGAGAGACCTGGGTCTGTTTAGCCTGGAGAAGAGAAGGCTGAGAGGGTATCGATGGTTGGACTCGATGATCTGAAAGGTCTCTTCCAACCTAGGTGATTCTATGATTCTATGATCTCATCAATGCTTACCAATATCTAAAGGGCAGGTGTCAAGAGGATGGGGCCAGACTCTTTTCAGTGGTGCCCAGCGACAGGACAGGGGGCAATGGGCACAAACTGGAACACGGGAAATTCCATCTGAATATGAGGAAAAACTTCTTTACTTTGAGGGTGGCAGAGCACTGGAAGAGGCTGCCCAGAGAGGTGGTGGAGTTTCCTTCTCTGCAGATATTCAAAACCCACCTGGACGCCATCCTGTGCAACCTGCTCTAGGTGAACCTGCTTTGGCAAGGAGGTCCTTTTGACCTCCGAAGGTCCTTTCCAAACCCTACCATACTGTGATTCTGTGATCTGAAAGTCTCTTACACCGTGCGCTGGCTGTTGCTGCTCATTTTTTTCTCTTTAGAAGTTGCCAGAAACTGCTCTGTGCAAGGGGAAAATATCGCAGCTGCTTTCTTTAAAGTCATGCCTCCTAAACGGCTCCTGTGTCTGGGAGGCAGGCGGTTAGGTACTCTGAATGCATCAACACAAAACCCCCTCGAAGCCATGGCCATCATTTATGTCACAGCCGTCTCGGTCGTGGTGGCACGCTGGCAGACAAATCTGGCTGGTGGCATAATCCAGGAGCCCGCTCTTCGCTTCGGAAGATGACTCCTGCTATCAACATCTCCAACTTGGAGACTTTTCCAGGTCTGGGGGGTGCAGCCTGCCTGCCTGGCCCTGAGCTGCAGCATGGTTTTGGACATGGTGGGGCTGGGTTTGGGACCACCAGCTGCAGCCGGCACCCCCAGGAGAGAGCTGCCACCAGAGGAAGGGGCCACCCAGAGCTCCCAGAAGCGGCACGAGGATGGCAGGTAGACAGGGACGGTAGCTGACCCCCAGGTTTTCTATAGGCTGCTACAAATATAGCCAGATTCTGAACTATTAACCAGTGAAAAGAACTGTGCTTTTTTCTTTCAAAAAAGCATTGCCAGGGGTTTCGTCTAAGGCTTTTGCAGGTATCTTTAGCTTTAACGGCTCTTGCATTTAATTGGCGACCCAGCGCTATTGTGTAACCACTTGAAATGAGAGGGATTTCCAAAGAGATCTGGAGCTTTTCCCACCGTCTCCGGCAAGAATCCCTGCCTGCAGCCCTGCAGTCCCGTCCGCCTGCGCCCATGTCCGGAGCACCGGAGAAACTCCCCCTGCGCTGGCACCCTGGGTTGCTGAGCTCCCAGTCCAACCTCCCTCTTCCCCTTTCCTTGTCAATGGACGGCATTGTCCTGTTTCGAAATGGTTTATTTTTCCCCTTGCTGCCTTCACGTTGTCCAAAATCGGAAAATACCGAGGGCAGGAAAACCCCCGGGAGGGAAGGGAGGGAGGATGCAGAGGGAAGCAGGGCGGTGAGCAGACCAGGTTTGCAGGCGGAGGCTGGGGAAGAAGCCCAGCCACAGCGCTGGCCAGAGGCAGCGTGGCCAGCCTGGCCACGGCCCCGGGCTCCGCTGCACCCCCATGACCTACATACACCCGTGCTGCCGGTGGATGTGTTCCCAAACTTTTAAAAAGTTTGCTCCTCTTGGCCTTGCTGGGAGGAGCGAAGGAGGTTTTTTGGGGCCAGGCTCCGCGCGTCTGCCTTGGAAGAGCTCCTTAGCCTGCTCTTTTTGCCGTGTAAATAATAAATAGCATATTTAATATTAAACAGCCTGTGCACTTACCAGACCTTGTGGCGCACGTGAAACCTGGCAAATGAAGTGCGTGAAGGGAGCTTGTCTTTAAAGCCGTGCAGGATTTCTAACGTGCCACCTTCCTTTTGGGGGGGAGGCGGGGAGGGAGGAAGGTTTGCTCCCTTCCTTTTCCCTCTGCTCCTCCAGCCACACCTCAGAGCATCCTCTCCTGTGCTGAGCACGGTCCTTGGCCCATCCTGGAGTTCTTCCGCCTTGGCCATCCTACCCCTTGCACCACGACCACCCGCATCTCCTCATTCCCCTGCAGTGGAACCTCAGCTGCCTACGTGGGCACGGCCCGGTGCACAGCCCCAGGAGGACCACGGACATGGGGATGGAGAAAGCCTGAGGGATCCGCTTGTAGTGAAACAGCAGGAATGGGTGCACAGAGCTTGGTGGAGCTTTCTGGCAGGGGGCTCAGCAGGATGCACAGCAAGGATGATGGAGCAAGTGAAAATTAGTCATTTGGGGAGGAAGGACTGTGGGTACAAGTGGGTGACGTCTGCCCGGTTAGCTCAGAGGCTCCCAGGGAGACGCTGGAAAGCCCATCACCGGAGTAATCGGAAACCCAGCTGTACTCAGCCCTAGGGAGAGATCCTGCAGCGGCAGCAGGGAGGTTGTGTGTACACGCATGGATGCGTACATAGGTGAGGTGGTGGTATGACGCAGTCGGTTTTTCCATCTCCGATGCCTGTGATCCGACGACCATCGATCATTTTGGAGAGCTAATCACATTACTCCGCAGTTTCGGGTGAATAAGGAGCAGGGGCGATCTCTGGGGATCTGGCACGCTGCAAAGCAGGCATCCGTCTGCGAGAGCCTTATTGCATTAGCTCAGCATTCCTGTTTGCGTTGATACACGCTCGGCTCTTGCATCGCTGCTGACAAGCGAAGGCTGCGTGGAGTAACGCGCAGCGGCGATGAGGCGAGGCTGGGCCGCCTGATTAGATTTCGTTGTTTGTTTTGTGTAGGATTCATGGGAGGCAGAGGGAGGGAAAAAATCCAGCCGAAGATGAAAAACGATGCTGCAGATAAAGGCGAGCAGTGAATATACAGAGCTGGCCTTTAATTCAGTCTTCGTAGTCTGAAAGCAGCACACACACTCACACGCGCCAAACCCAGGCTGCACATAATGGATTTGGAGAAAATGAGCCCTTGGCTCCCTCCTCCCAGCTTTACTTTTTAAAGAATGCCTTTCCTTCGTTTTGGAAATGATTGCATTATCTCAAACTGCTTGTAAATCTTGTTAGCCAAGTAATATAGTTTGGACTAAATGTCTGTTCCTACACGGGCCTCAGGGGAATATGGAAAATAACCAACGCAGCCCTGTTGCGAACTCCCACCAGCTCTGCGAAGGAGACTCCTTTTTTCTGATTAACCTCAGTTCCTTGCCTCGGCGAGGCAGAGAGGGAAGCAGCAAGATAAATGAAAATTAGGTCTATTAAAGCCAGTGTTATTTTCTAGTTGTGTGTACAGCCTTGCCGCAAACTGAGCTCATCACCAAACGCAGAATTAATCAAACTGGAGTGCAGGCACTTGGCTTCTCCGTGCGCGTGTGCGTGTGTATACGCTAAGGTGCCGGCACCAGATGCATTTGCAATTGAAAGGAGCAGAGAAACAGAGACGAGATGTTAATTTTCCTATTTATTATTTATGTAGTTGAGAGTTTGCACCCAGCGAAGCTCGCGGAGCTGTGACTGATGAGTTAATTGGACGCCGCACTGGCATCGCTGGAAGAAGCTGCAGAAACCCAGGGACAGAAATAGTAGCTGGGGCTGCAGGAGAGCATGTCCAATGTGTGTTGACGTGCTTAGGGATGCAAAGCCATAGCTCCTGCTCCTGCTCCAAAGGGAAGGGACTGGCGGTTGTCGGTTTTATTTCCCAAAAGACTCCAGTGTAGGGTTAGAGCTTGTACAAGGATCAAGATACCTGTCTGGTCCTTCGCTTTGGGGAAATGGCTGGGGATGTGCCAGAGCCAGGGCCAGCTGCACTTCTGTACATCCCAGATGAGTGTCTTGGACTCTCAGCTCCGGCACCTTCCTCCTATCAGCTGCTGCCTGCGCCCACCCCCCCAGCCTTTCCCTGCTTTTCTGACAGGGCTTTATGGGATGGGGAGGACCCTGCAGCCACTGGTGGCAATGATTTCTCTGCCCGTTCTTGGATGTGTGACTATCCGGCTCACCTCCTCCTATGTCTGTCTGCGTGCCTCCTCTCTGTCCACGCAAAACTCAGAGCCCTCTTTCTTTCTCGGTGTTGTCCCAGCTCCTGAGTTTCCCTTTACCATGAGCCATGCCCAGAATCTCACCTTGGATCCTCCAGGGACCTCCCCAGGCCCCACTAACTTACCTGGGGGTGTGTTTCAGCCATTCTTCCTGCCCCAGTGCGGGGGTGGAACCGGGTCTCGGCCAGCGTGATTCCCCTTGCATGGGCAATGGTGAAGCTGCTCCGATACCGTCTGATTGCGGAGCTGTGGATGGTGAGGATGAGCAGAAGGAAACACGTGCACTGGGCTTTCAGGCTCAGGCATGGTTAGCAAAGCTATTTGTAAAGGGGAGCGATGTCCTCGTCGCATCAGTCGTGTGGTACCCCCCGCACCAACACAGGAAGCCTCCACGTGCTCGTTCCATCACCTTCCATGGGTCTCCTGCAAGATGGTCCCGAAGCCAGTTGTAGGCCATGTGGTCATGGTGTAACTGTGATGGGTGACTGTGCTGGTTCTGCCACAAACCACCTTGCAGAGACCCAGGGCAACCACGGATCTCCTCCATCTGCTGAACCATGCGGCCTTTGAAAACAAAGCAGCAACTGAAAACTGTGCATAGATCTTATTGCTCTGCTCTTCTCTGGGTCTAAAGAGGCTGAAGGGAGATCTGCAATGGAGATTTCCTGCGGGCATGTGTGCTCGAGCAGTCCCAGGAGAACACTGGCTTTTACATGTCACCCATCTTTTTTGCATCACCCATAGCAAACAGAAGAGGACTACAGATGGTGGCCCACCAGGGTTAGCAAGGTCAGGGCAGGGTCTGGGAACAGCATTAGGGGCTTCTCCTGTTGGTGGGACCCTTGAAAGGGAGCTAGTAACCAACTCTAGTGACCAGCAGGCTTCTGTGCACCCCTTCTTCTGCTGCAGGCATCGCCTTGCCCAGGCCCTGGCTGCACTTCTTCAGCACCAGGCAAAACTCCATTTTGTTTCTGTGGCTGGGAATCATGGAATCATGGAATTTTCAGAGTTGGAAGGGACCTCTAGAGATCATCTAGTCCAACTCCCCTGCTGACGCAGGAATGCCTAGAGCACATTACTCAGGACTGCATCCAGGCGGGTCTTGAAAATCTCCCGAGAAGGGGACTCCACAACCTACCTGGGCAGCCTGTCCCAGTGCTCCGTCACCCTCACCGTAACGAAGTTTTTCCTTATGTTTGAATGGAACTTCCTCTGTTCCAACTTGTGCCCGTTGCCCCTCGTCCTGTCACTGGGAACCACTGAAAAGAGTCTGCCTCCATCCTCCTCCAACCCACCCTTTAGATACTTATAAGCAAGAATAAGGTCTCCCCTCAGCCTGCTCTTCTCCAGGCTAAAGAGTCCCAGCTCTCTCAGCCTTTCCTCCTAAGGGAGGTGCTCCAATCCCCCAGTCATCTGTGTTGCCCTACGCTAGACTCTCTCCTGAGAAGTCCCAAGCCAGCTGCAGTCACTGCTGTTCTTGCTGGAGAGGACACCTGGGACTTTGCAGCAAGGAGGTGTCCTGGTGGGCAGAACCAGTGGAGCACCAACGGGCTCAGTCCTGTGCCCAGTCCAGGTGCCGAGCCACAGCAGGACCTGGGCAGAGTCACGCTGTTTCTGCTCCTCGCCTGTCTGTCATCCCAGAGCCGCTCCATATGAAGGCTGCCTATGCTTTCATGGCACAAGAGGAAAATACCAATGTATCCAAGGGCTAAGAAATGAAGCTATTTCTCTCCGCAAACATCCCCCCACCATGGCAAAGTGGTTTGCTTGGACTCGGTCTGCAGATCCTGCCTCACACCAGCCAGGACCTGGAGTTTCGTTCCCACTATAAAGCTGAGCCCACCATGGGGAGATCTCATCCCTCTCTGTATCCCCACCACTGACATGGAGCAACCACTTTGTTCACGTTTCCCCGGGGAGAGTCGCTTTATGGCTCTGAGCAGCACCATCAGGGTCCCAGCCAGGAGAGAGGAAAAAGCCTTTTGCTCCCTGCAGCAGAGCCATCCTTCCAGGGTAACCCAGCGGGAGAAAGGCATGGCGGGCATGGAACTGGGTGGTCAGCTTCGGGCTCTGAACCTGCTGGAGAAGGGTGTGAGCAGGTTTAGAGAGCACTTTCCCATAGGAAAGGCCAGGAGGACGTGACCTCTGGGAGCGCGCCCTGGGCTGCCTGCTTGCCCTCTGCATCTTGCAGTAATTTCATTTCCAAATCCATGTCTTTTGACCAAAGCACGCAGTCGTGAAGCACGAGGTTGAGAGGAGTCAAGCTAGGAAGGGAGGGTGGGGAAATAAAGCTGCTGTAGGGTAAAAAGAGCTGATGGATGAAACCCCATCCACTGGGAGCCTGGGGGAACCCTCCTCAGGGGGTGATGCCAAGTCTTACATGGTCCAGAGAAAAGGGATTTTAAATTACTCCCCTTATCCAGTAAATTCAACCCATTTTTCTGTCTGCAGACATAGCAAAGTTTTTTTGTTCATCTTAGTTATTTGCACGTTTCAAAAACCATCTGGATTCCTCAGGCTCCTCTTCACGCAAATTACGCTGTTGGCCATTCAGGTTAGATCAGTCTCTCCCAGATGAGCAGCAGGGTGCCTCCCCGTTCTGGGTCCGCTCTGCCAGGTGAGCTTTCCAGACCTCGACTGGTCTGCAGCCTTTATCAGGCCCTCCAGTGACCGCACGGAAAAATGGGAGTTGGAAGGTATCGCAGTAACGGTCTCGTCGGTGCTGGGCTGCCGTGGCCCTGACTCCCTGCCATAAGCCAGCATCTTCCTTTCTACGCACCCGGTGGTGTGGCCAGAAACCTGCGCCATTTCTGGAGTCACTGCTCTGGGGCTATGAACCATTCCCCAGCACCTGTGGACCAATACTTTATTCCTAGTTGTTCGACCCGGACTGAATGAGAAAGCATATTGTTGATAAAAACACAGGGGGTTGCCTGCTTTTTTTCTAAACTTTCATTTAAAGTAACTGTATTTTCCACCTAAACATCTGATTCTGTCTTTAATCATACTGATGTCCTGACCTCAAAAATACTTCATCTGTTAGTGCCTTGGCATGCTTTATGTGAGAACAGAAAAATCCTTTTGTTTCCTTTAAATCCGTTGCTTTGTAATTTCACCAAGAGATGACTTGTTCTTGTGTCAGGGAAGGATAAATGAGAAGTGTCAGGCAGACCTTTTATATCTTGCTTTATCTTTAAGCTAAACAAATCCACTGTGTGCAGCCTGGCTTACTGTGGAAATCTCTGCGCCCCTTTATCAGTTGTCACCCTGTTACTTGACGTTCTCCCTTTCTGAAGCGGAATGACAGAAGCCGCGCATGTGCCCTCCACTGCAGATCTACTGAATGTCATCGTGCTGGTTTGATACTACTTTTTTCAAGCTACTGTTTGCATGTCCAAGGGTTTCTTTTGTTTTCTTGATGTCAGAGCAGAGTTCTTCACCGGGCTGACTGCTGCGAAGTCCTTTCCACGAGCAGCTACGGCTGATTTACAATGCAGGGCGTGTGGGAGTAGTTTGGGTTTTTTCCCATCGATGTGTGCGTTGCTTTGCATTAATTTCTTCAGACTTCATCTTCCCACTCCCTCACCCTTCTTGGGTGCCTTTGAAGATTCCCATAGTTCTCTCTGAGCTTGAGTCAAATATGCATATACATGTATATATGCATATTTGTGTGTGTATACATATCTATACATGTATGGAGGGATGTGTGTGTGCGTATATGGGCTTTTTTCTCAAGACTGTTAAAGAATTTCCAAAGCCCTGTATAGTCTCCCGTGCAACTGTATGGCACCCGGCTGGTGAGCTTGCTCTCTTGAAAATTGACCATTTATTCTTCCTCCTTGTTTAACACTTCCGAGCTATTTTCAAAGTTGCGACCTCTCGCAGGTCTCCTAACTATTGATCACTGGCTTCCATTGCCATCCTTTCGTGAGGTCTGGACCAGGTTGAAGCCACCTGAAGAGCGCACGAGAGAGCGCTGCACAGAGTGCTCTTAGATGCTTATCCTCAAATTTCCGGCTCCGACACCAGACGCCTCCGGTTGATGGCTCGCTCTCTCTCCAAATTTAATCTGGTCACTGCGTAAAGCCACTCTGCACACTGAAAAAAAAAAAAAAAAAAAGTCGGAAATTTTTGTGCCACGTGTGAGCTGGGGGCAGGAGACGAAGCCAAAATGTGGAAGGCCTGTTATTGCTTTGCCAGCAAACTAACGAGGCCGAGCAGATCCAGCGCTCAGAGCTGTGCCGCCCTGCATGGCTATCGGCAGCTTGGTGCACCGGAACCCGAATAAGGAATCAGATCTGCTTCCCCTCCAGCAACCCACCGGGGAGCAAACAGCAAATCACCACCGCTGGTTGACACCAACGAAGCTGTCCCTGGAGGGTCTGGGCCAGGCTCTGTTTTCCACGCGGACCACGAAGGGATCCAGACAGCCTCTGTCAGCAGAGGAAGGTGGACAGCAGCTTTGGGAATCCTTAAGGAGGCCAGGAACAACACAAGCAAGTTTTACGTAAAGCAGTGGGGATCTCTGGCCACTCTACGTCCTGAAAGAAGATGAGTGGTAGCCCCTTTGGTGAACGTGATGAGGGCTGCTGCGTCGCTTGCCTTGTGGTGTAGCCTTTCAGCTTTAGAGCCACCTTGAGAGGAGACAGATTCCTTCATTTTATGAAGTTTTCTCAAAAAATTTAAGCTAGCTTCATGTTCAGTGAGTCCCTTTGGGACAAATTACCCAATGACAAGCCAAGGGGGGAATGTTTTGCTCTAGCAAGGTCTGGTGTCTCATTCAGCATGAGGAGCTGCTCTCTTAATAGTTTTATATGTAGAATTCTGGTTCCCCATGCTGGGAGAAATGGAGTGTATCATGCATGCTGTTACCAAGCTGTTGTGGAACAATGTTAAGTAGTATAGAGGGGAAAGAGAACATAAAAACAGACTATGAGGGGTTTTTTTATCCCAGAGCAACGTTGCAACGTGTGTGTTGGGGGTGGAATTCAGAATTCTCACATTTCAATAAAGTCACGTTTCCCTTCAAACTGGGAAACCAGTCCCAACAAAAAAAAAAAAAAAA
>VYXH01000384.1:178305-191545 GCA_013397275.1 Burhinus bistriatus
AAAAAAAGGCACTAGGTGCCCTGTGAAGCGTTCACTTGGCGAGCAGAAATGCCGACAGCAACCTAAAGTGAACAGTCCTCGTCAAGCTGCCTACTGAAATAATATAGGAGAGGGCCAGTGCAGCCTGCCGACACACGGGGACTGGGGACAGCTCTGCATGTGATGTGGTACTGCTCCAAGCACTCTCCAGCCCTGCCTGCCAGAGCTGGATTTTCTTTCTCCGTTGGGTGCAGGCGGCTTTCCACTACTCCCACAGGTCCCTGTCTCAGCCAGTCTAAAAAGAAAGCAAAAACCCTCCAGCGGCTCCCGTTCTGCCTTTCTCTCATGGGTACAAAAGCCATGCTGCTTTGCAGGGCCACGGCGATTTTGCCTTTGAAAGGTAACTAAAGACTCCTGGATTAGATCCAAAATGTATATAAACCCTCTCCACCAGGGCAAAGCCCCAAGGCTGTGTTTTTCAGAGGATGGTGGAGGCAGTGCTGGTTTATGCTAGCACGTGGTCTGGTTCTTTGTGGTTTTCTTGCTGATTTGGGAGCTGGACCAATTCAAGAGTTTAAAATGACTTTGAAGCCCAGATTGTCGTGAGCTGCCATCAAAACATAGACACGTGCGTGGATACACGTTGCTCTTAATGGCTGCGTTGAGTGCTTATGGTTGTGTTCATGTCCTGAGCAGGGGGACTCGATTAATCTTGGCGAACATCGCTGGGTGAATTTACCGAGGTCCGTTCATTTTTTCATCGTCCTGCCAACTTTTCCAGCTGGGAAAGTGATGAAAGGCCACATCTGCTCCCAGAAGACCAGGAGAATAAGGAGAAATATGGTTGTTCCTGGAGGGGTGTCTCACAGGGTTGCGGCTCCAATGAGGTTTAGGCAAAAGCGAGTCCTGGCAGAGGATGCGATAGCCCTGATTTACCGTGGGAAAATGAGGGTGCAAAATCCAGCTCGTGGTGAAGGGTCCTTCTCCTGCATGATGCTGTGCCTCCTGCATGTCCGCACCTCCATGGGGGAGGGAATGCTGCCACCTCTTTGCCCAAGCACTGCAAACAACTCTGCAAAACGGTGCGGGAACTCTTCAGCTGTCCTCGAGAGTCCTGGCCTGACCACGTCAGGGAGCAAGACCACGTCCCTGACCCATACGTGACTTTTCTTTTACTGGTAGTGGGGCAGTGGGGTTGCTAATACCAACATTAACGCTTGGAAGTCTCCTGTGGTTTAAGGTCTGAGACCCGTGGTCTGAATTGCACTGAAATGAAGGCCAGATTAAAGGGGAGAACTTGGCCGAGATCCTGATGTGCCTCTGTGTTTGTGTGTGTTGCACATGCAAAAAGCAAGTAAAAAAAAAACCAAAAAAAAAAAAAAACCCACTTGGGTATGATTCACCAAAATATTGTGTGGGGGAATCATCTTCCACCAGGGAGATAATTGCTAATTACATGAGTGTGAAGCAATTTGATTTGCAAAGTTTTGTTCTTTGCAGCCTGAGAAACCTAATTTTGCAGGAGCTGAGGTTATGGGTGTTTAAGCAGTGGAGGTATTGTTGTTTCTGTCAGAGCCCTGAGTTTAAGTTTTCAGGAAAGCTGCTGCCCTTTAAAATAACTTCGCTTTATTTATTAGCTCAAAACTTTCCCAGAGCGAATGACAAATAAAGCCTGTGGTATTTTTCCAGGGCTTATTTTGAGATAAAAGCTATCTGGTATAAAGGGTTCCTCTGGCAGCTGGACAAGACGACCATAAATCAGCGTCAAGGAGCAGGGAGAGCTGCCTGATGGATGCAGGATGCGCTAGAGGGTTTCTCCGCTCCGGCTGAACCGGGGTGAGAGCCGCTCAGGCCGACATGGCGCAGAGGTGAAGGAAGCTCCCTCCCACTTTTGCTGCGGTCAGGCCGGGGGCAGAGTGGTGTGGGGCTCACCCCAGCTCCTGCCCCCCAGCCACGGGGACTTTCTCCCCAGGACTCGGTGGAGAAAAGGGAGGGAGCGGCATGGGAAATAACCTCCCTCCTGTGCTCCCTCGTCCCCTCCGTGGCTGCAGAGCCACAGCGTGGTGGCACGTCCCCCTTCCGTGGCGGTGGCGGGAGGGGACCGGGGGCTGGCGAGGGTGATGCCGGCGTGCCATCACGAAACGAAACATTCCTGCTGAACGTGGTGGCAGCAGGAGGATCTTGGTTACTCCAGTCCATGGAGCTGCTAATTAAGAATAGTGAGCTCAAGCGAACACAGCCGTTTTCTGTGTGCCTCTGCAGAGAAATCATCCTCCCCTTACGAGTCCTTTAGTCCTCGCAGCCGGTACGTAGCCCAAGCCCCTTTAATTTCTCCAGACAGCGCTGAGAGGTTCTGGGGTGGCTCCCGGCAGGTTTTGTTCAGGAAGGAAGAGATGGAGAGGGCTTGGGTTGCAAGAGCCGAGGGAAGCTGAATGAATCATTAAAAGCACGATAAGAACCTAAAAGCCTCCACCAAATGCCCTTATTAGTGTCGGTTTGATTGTTTATGCCACTTGACAGGGATGAAACCAGAGGCAGATGCAACAACTAAATATTGGGTCACTGCAGCGCCCTGCCCGCGGTGCCTGGCCTTTGCCGGAGACCTCCCTCGTGCATCCAGACACAAGGTTATGTGTTCGGGAGAGCGGTTCAGCTCGGGGGCTGGCTGCTGGACACCAGGCAGGGCGCATGGCCACCCAAACATCTGCGGCCAGACGCCGTGCACGGTTTCTCGGGGAACGGGAGAGCTGCGGTAGCACAGCTCGGGGGCAGCCGCCTTTGGCAGAAGAAGCGGCAAGCTCGCCCACCGCCGATGTCCGCTGGGCTGGGAGCCTCCTGCTGAGAGCTAGCAGCTGGGGGAATCACAGCTATCCCCCAAAGGCTCCGAGCAGGACCCCAGGGACACCCGCTCACTGCTCCTCCTGTGCCCTGCAGGCTTTTTGCTGGCAGGCAAGGAGAGGAAATTGAAGCGGGAGCTTTGAAAACACTAGGGAGAACATTAGGAGGAAAGGGGAGTAGAAACCAAGCTCCTTGTCCTTGCTGCTTACCCTGGGGTGGACATGGTCATGCTTTGGAACCAGCTGTCATGGTTAGGGGGGAGCGGGGTTTGGGTAGCCTGGCGGGGAGGGGCCAAGGGGGGACCTCTCCCACCCCAAGGACTCCTGCGTGCCATCCCCATCCGTTCCCCACCAGCTCTCAGCAGGTAGCAGCAGCTCCCTGTATCGCAGAGAGCTGGTCAAGGTTGCGAGGCACTCAAATAACCCGGCAAAAGTGATGAATGCGGACAATTTCAGGCAGATCATGTCTGCTGGATAAGCCGTCGGTACCTGGAAGACACGCCGCAGGACAGCTGCTGTGCAGCAGCAGCAGATCTTTCCTTCTCAGGCTGCTTCCGAGGAGGCGGCTGTGGGTCTTCTGGCCCCGCTTAATAACAAACAGTTGATTTTAGGTGCAGTTGAGCATTCAGAGCAGCGTTTTTTCAGTGCATGCTAACCCAAGCCTGGAGATGCTCCGGTGTGGAGCAACGCTCTGCCTTGCTTTGGTGCTTTGCGGTTGAAATGAGAGAAGCGAACGCCAGGCCACCAGCTTGGCCACGAGCAGCTCGCCAGAGGGACGGGTCTGAGGCTGGGTTAGGAGGGAGCTCTGAGGGCACTGAGGTCTATCCTGACCCCAGACCCCCTGCCCAGTGTTGGTTGTTGTCTTCGTGTCTCCCTTCCGCGTAACAGCGTTGCTCCGCCTCACATCAGCGTGCGATAAAAACACGGTTCGCTGGGGGCTTGCGAGCATCTCTGCAGCCTCCGCAGGTATCGCTGGAGAGGCCGGAGGGCGTCGGGTGCTGGAAGCTGGAGAGCTCTCAGAGGAGCAAAGGGGCCCTTTCTGTGGCGTAGGTCTTCAGCATGTCCTGCGTCCTGCTCTTAGTGGCACATTGGACACTGGCAAACCGTCTCACCGTCCAAACCCAATCCATCCCTGGTAGCACTGCGAGTGAGTTGCAGTATAATTTCTATGAGGTCTTTCCACTTCTCGGCTGCCTTGGATGGACGGGCTGGCCGCTGAATTAGCCTGAATTAGCTTGCAGTGTCTCAGGATACCTGCAGTTAGCTGCACGTGGATTTTGCAAGCCCGTGCCTGTTTCTTTGGCTGCAGGGGCTGAACTCCGGGCGTTTTTCATGGCATTGTTCTCTTCTGTGTGCTTCCTCCCATCCTCGGAGCCATGGTTCCCAAGGATAAAAGGCCAGAGCTAACCAGGCTGAACTGCCGTGTTTGTGAAGTGCGGCTGATCTGGATTTAGATCAGCAGAGTTCAGCCCAGAGCACAAAAATAGACAAAATTCTTCAAGGCATCCTTTAAATGTTAGCAGCTCTTTAAAAGGCAGCTCTTTCAGTCTGTCATCCTGACTTTCTGCCTGAAACGCTGCTTTTTGCACAGAATGGGCCTCCTTTTCTCCCACTCCGGCAGCTGAGGTCTGCTGCTTTGCAGGCATTGGGAGCTGTCGCTGTGGTAGGGTCTTCTGGGGTTTTGTCACCCTCCAGCACAAGTGTGGTGGTCTCACTGGGAGCGCAGGGCCCAGGGACATTTCTGCTCTCCGTTTGAGGAGAGGACCCCTCTGTTCAGGTAGATCCTTGGCTCCGGCAAGGCAGGGTGGTCGCTTTCTGCTCTTCAAATGCATCAGAGTCCAGTCTCATTGCTTCCCCCAGAAAATATCTGACTGTAGCTACAGCCCACCACGGCAAGGGGCTGCAGAAACTTTCCAGGGGAACCAGCTTTCACGGCTCGGTGGAGGACTGTCAACTCAGGCAGCCCTGGTGCTGCAAGGAACCTCCTGGGTTGGAGCATCCCCGAACGAGATAGCTGCTTTGGTGACAACGGAGGGCTCCTGTGTCAGCCGTGGGAGCTGCTGGGTTGCACCCAGTTTTCCCTCCGCAAGCGTATGGGGTGAAACTCGGTTACGTTCGAAGGAAAATGCAGCTTTTCCCATAGCCCCCAGGCTCCAGGAGACCAGACCTTTGGGAGAGCATCAGCTGGCACAGCACAGAGCCCGGCAGACAGACGCTCGCTGCAGCAACCGCGCGTTAGGAATGGGGCCCTGCACATCCTGGGCAGCATCCTGCACTGGGCGCCGTTGCTTTTGACTTGTGAGGGACCGCGGGCCTGCGAAGATCACTCCACAAGGCCAGAGAGCTCAAATCTGTTACCCTCATGGTCAAAAAGTTGTTTGAAGTTTGACGTTTCTGCCTTAGAGGAGAAGAGAAAATGTGGTACGAGAGGCCATTGGCAGGTCCAAGGGCCTTAAAGCTTTGTCGTCCTGCGTTGGAGGGTTCAACGTGTTTTGTTGACCCTCCCCTGATGCAAATAGAGATGTAAGATCTCTTGATGTTGATGACGTGCCAGCTCTGATCAGTAAATGCCTGGATATTGACGGTGAGAGGTGGTCGCCTTGAATTAAGAGCAGCCGCTGTTTAAAGGTCCTTCTCTGCCCGGACTCGGCCGCCCCTGGCGCGCTCGCAGCTGCGGTGACGAGAGGCTCAAGGCTCAGCGCCGTGCTTTGAACCTTGCTTCCCTCATCTCTGAGGCATTGCCTACTCCATTTTTCTTGCTCTCCTTTTTTTTTTTTTCTTTTTTCTCCTTTTTTTCCCACCCCTCCCCGCTCCTGCCCTGTGCATTTTTAATCACATCTCAGGGCAGCTGCAGCATCTTTGCTTTATTGCAGTCGCATGTCTGCGTATTGTCCACGCTTGCTCTGCTCACAGCTGAAGAAGCTTTTCAAAATAAAAAAAATCCCTCCCTCGCAAGCACCACACAGATGAAATATGCATTCCTTGGTAAAATATTAAAACAAATCTCTTCCACACAGGCACAGCCCATGAAGATGCCTTGAAAACGCACAGGGAGGCACGGATGCAATATTTACAATCTTGAGCAAGGCAATTTATAATCTGCCTGAGCTCCCTGACGCTGTTCGAGCAGTTTTTTCTGGAGTGTATCAGAACAAATTAATCAACATTTTCCTTCCTAACTACAGTCAAATGGACCTCTAAAATTTCTGGCTGTAGGTTGTAGCACTAATTGCTCGCTGGGCTCGTCCAAGCGGCTTGGATTTGATAAGCGGGAGAAAGCACCAGACACTTCAGCAGTGAATTTCTAACGCAAACTGACCAGTCCGTTTCCCCTTCTGCAATTATTAAAGGTCAGCACAAAATGAATGACAGAGGCAGAGGGATCTGGTCGCCTTTCGCTTTGAAGCTGGGCTCTTGTTTCTCTTCCTTGGATTGGGCGGGGGGGGAAGAATAGGAGCGAACTACCCCATCTCTGTGGCTGCCCTGGTCCCAGTGCTGTCCAAGGGACCTGGACCTGACGGTCCCTGCTGGGAACCCTGTCCACGGGGGGCTGGCGAGGGGTCTCTTACACCACTGCCTTCTGCTCCCTGATCGTTTGCGCCTCCACGGATCTTCCTGTGAAAAGAGAGATCCACGCAGTGTATTAAAGACACCGCTCCGCTTGCTCATGAACTCAGCTACCACGCGCCGAACCATGTTGCAGGAAAACCGAAACTGTTTTCCACGTTTTAGGAATCTGCTATAGAATCATGGAATCATAGGATGGTTAAAGTTGGAAGGGACCTTAAAGACCATCTAGTTCCAACCCCCTTGCCATGGGCAGGGACACCTCCCACCAGACCTGGTTGCTCCAACCCCCGTCCAACCTGGCCTTGAACACCTCCAGGGATGGGGCAGCCACAGCTTCTCTGGGCAACCTGGGCCAGTGTCTCACCACCCTCACAGTCAAGAATTTCTTCCTGAGATCTAATCTAAATCTCCTCTCTTCCAGTTTGAAGCCATTCCCCCTCATCCTATCACTACATGCCCTTGTAAAAAGTCCTTCTCCAGCTTTCTTGTAGGCCTCTTTCAGATACTAGAAGGCTGCTCTAAGGTCTCCCTGGAGCCTTCTCTTCTCCAGGCTGAACAACCCCAACTCTCTCAGCCTGTCCTTATAGCAGAGGTGCTGCAGCACCTCATCTCCCTGGCCTCCTCTGGAACTGCTCCAACAGGTCCATGTCCTCCTTCTGTTGGGGGCTCCAGAGCTGGACACAGTATTCCAGGCGGGGTCTCCCCAGAGCAGAGCAGAGGGGCAGAATCCCCTCCCTCGCCCTGCTGGCCACGCTGCTGGGGATGCAGCCCAGGATGCGGGTGGCTTTCTGGGCTGCCAGCGCAGGTTGCTGGCTCATGTTGAGCTTCTCATCCACCAACACCCCCAAGTCCCTCTCCTCAGGGCTGCTCTCCAGCCATTCTCTGCCCAGCCTGTACTTGTGCTTGGGATTGCCCTGACCCATGTGCATTACGTGTATCATAGACATGCTGTGTATCCTACTGGCTTGCTCTGACCAGGTGGAGCTGGTGAGCTCCAACCTTTCATCTGGAAACCCAGTAACGCGCTAAGCTATGAGGAGGCAACTCTCTCACAAACCAGGTCTGAAGCCAGAGCAGACCTGGATCGTGACTGTCATGTCAGATCAGCGCTTCTGCAGGCGGAGAGGGGCTGAGATTGCTCTGGAGCAGGTGACACCACCTGCGCACTCCCCCGAGACCAGAGGTTGCAGAAGTCCCTGTGTAGCTGCAAAGCTTTCAGCACAAAGCAAGCTGCTTTCCAGAGGTTCAGAACCTGCTGATCGCTGCTGGAGAAAATCATCTCCTGCGCATACAAGCCTCTTCCAGCAGGAACTGCTGAGCCCGTTGCACCAAACATGTGGAGTTGATTTTCTATATTTGCCACCATAAATTAAGGCAGGTCCCAGTGCGGGGCTGGGGACTGAGGTTGTCCCAAGCAGCTCAGCTCTGTGTGTATGGTGGCCAGAAGGAGAAGCTGGACCAGGGAAGCTTTGTGGCACTTCTGGCAGGTTTGCCTGTTCCCAGTGTCCCGAGGCACTCTCCCAGCAGAGCTGAGTTTCTCTGGCGGTGCACTGGGGCAGTCTGACCAAGGCTAGGATCTCAAAACAGAGGTGGCATGTCATGCTGATGGGTGAGAGGCAGAGCTGGTCTGCAGCGCTGGCCATGCCAACGTTGCAACGGTGTCCCTGCTGTGGAAACGGCAGCACCCAGCAAACGTGGGCAGGTGGAGCCATTCCAGCCGTGGCATCAGGGCTCCAGGGGTTTCCTGGTTCTGCTTTTGGTCCCTGGCAGCTTGTAGGGCCTGCTTGGGTGGCCCAGCTGGGGTTAGACTGTCGTCGTTCATCACCAGAGCTCAAGGCACCCCAGCCCAATGGCAGGACACCCGTGCGCAGCTGAGCACCGTTATCGCTATGTGGGTGAGACAGGCTGGAAGCAGATGAAGGTCTCTTGAATGGTGTCAGTGTGACGGGGCTGGCGAGGATGAGTGTCTGGTCCCTGGAGAAGCTTGACAGAAAAGTTGCACGTGGTAAATCCCGGCTCCACAGCTTCTCCCACGCCTATCGTGCTCTTACCATCCAGCTACACAGTTGTTAGCGTTTCTTGCACATAAGGCTTCTGGGCGCTCCAGCAAATGATCCTGCACCATTTGAACCCGGCATGCATGGCCTGCAGACCTCGACGTTGTTTATGGAGAGCGAAGGGTGAGCGGAGAGCTGCGTTAGAGCAGAAGGGACCTGCCAAACCTTGGGCAGCAGCCCGGTACACAGGAGGGATGGGAGAAATAAATGCCTTATCGTTGTGAAGTGGGGTGCAGCCGGCTCGTAGCCTCACGAGGGGGAGTGGGAAGGGCTTCCCGGCATCATTGCATCCTCGATTTCGTTGCCTTTCCTACAGCAGACACTGGCAGCATTGTCCCTTTTACCCTCAGATCGGGAAGTGCCACTGTAAAAGGTGCTGCTGAGGGCTGGGAAGTGCAATGTCCAAGGCCCTTGTACCAAACAACCCAGGGGGGTAACAAAAGCCCATCCTCCCCATTCAGCAACGGCAGCAGAAGCTGACGTTTCTGCTTGCCTGGGCAGCAGACTTTTGGCACAGGCTTCAGGATGCCCGGGATTTCTCTGGCTACCCTTGGAGCATGAAGATGGTGCAGCAAAAAGTCCTGGGCACTCGCCCATGGTGCTGCTGGCACCCCTGCAGCACACTGGGAACGGTAGGGGTGGGAGTCTGACACTCACTGCATGGGCAGAGCGAGCAGAGACATGGTTCAGGGGCCGCTGAGACTCCTGAGAGCTCCTGAGCAGTGTTGGGAGGACATCAGGCATTGACGTGGCTCTATGGAGCCGTCTGGGCAGCAGTGGTGGTAGAGCTGTTAGCAGAGGGATTTCAGCAGCACTGGGTGGTACTACTCCCCAAAAACCCATCTCCCTGCACTTGGTACTTCCAGCATCCCTGTGCCGGGCGCCCAAGCTCCGTGATGATTGGGAGAACCAAGAGGTTGAGCAATTTGGTGAATTATTTATCCGTTATTCATTTACCCGATGTGCGTATAATGCTGTGCAGCAAGTGAGCAGGCGCAAAATTAAAAACCAAAATGATGGATGCTGCCTTATGAAGGGCTCTTCATCCCACTCTTGAGACTCGTTCAGCTTTAAATATTGATGGCAGATCGCCTGTTGGCAAACAAATATTGTGTAAATCTATCCCTCTCAGCTCACCGCCACAGATCAGGAGACAGAGGGTTGGTGCAGTGGTGTCTGCTGCTTGGGGTGGGGGGGGAAAGGGGGGCTCCGAGTCCCTTTAATTACCTCCTGAAGCTAGCAATTAATCTGTGCTTGAGTACTTACCTACCTGGCAATGCAGCATCAGTCAGCTAGCTGCAGTCTTTTAATACGCCGATCCTTGCAACATCCCCAAGAAGCACGGGTAATCCCAGCGGGGACTGCAGCAGGTCCTGTAATCGCAGGGCTGTCGTTACCTCGGTGCTACCGTGTGGATAACTGCTGGCTCCGGTTGCTGTTACTTTACTTCAGAACCTGCCAGGTGCGTATTAGTATGGAGGATTAGTTTAAAAAATAAAAAATAAAAAATAAAAAATAAAAAATAAAAAATAAAAAATCCAAATCAATCCCTGCTGAGAACGGTGGCGTGATGTCAGAGGAGCCCGGGGAGCCCCTGGTTTGAGGAACTAGTGCAGTGAGAAGCAGCTTCCCAAGCCAGCACGATCTCTCCCCTGCTACCCAGGCCAGCCACACTCTGTCTTTCCAAACACACGGACCCGTAGGACCACGAATTTCCCAGGCGGACCCCACCCCTGGCCCCCCAGGCCACCTCACCCCTGCAGCCGGATCCCCAAAACCAACCACAAGCCCAGCAGACCAAGAGGGGTTGCCTGCACGGATGATAAATTTGGGGCTATCCCCAGTGAACCCCAAAGCTGGGGATCTGCTTTTTTTCTCCCCGAGCTCCCTCCCAACCCCTTGCTGGTCCCGAGCTCCTCACAGGAGCCATTCCTGAAATGAGGCGGGTGGGTGCTCAGCTCAGCAGGGTCCATCCACGGCACGGAGTGGAGAAGCAGAGGCATTTACAAGCTCGCTTCTCCCTGTGCAGAGCTGGCAGCGCGTGAGCTGCCTCGCTGTCCCCAGCTCCATTGGATCCCAGCTGTGGTCTCCTTATCTCCTGAAGCACAGCGGTAGCCAAAGTCTTGTCTACCCTATCAGCGTTCAAACGGTGTTTCGCACCATCTTCTTCCCTCCTTTCCCACCAGGAATCTGGAGAGGGTCGGGGGGTTGTGCACAAAGGGCTGGGGTTTGTCTGCTCCTCGGCAGCCTTGGAGGCACCCTCGGGACCAAGGTGGCAGATGGATGGCCCGAGGTTATCCGCCAGCAAAAGGCGTGCTGAAAACATCTCTGTTGGCTCTCCTGAGCCATCGGCATGTGGCGAGGTGCGTCTCTGGAGACGCTGTCCTTGCACGACTCCAGGGCTAATTTCCCCCTCTTACGGCAGCATGACTCCCACGTGGCGTGCTCCCACATGGGCATGCTCCTGCCTGCTCCTGCCCACTCCTGCTTGCTCCTGCCCGCTCCTGCCCACTCCGGCAACACCGTGCAGGTGGCTTGCTGCATTGCAGGGTTTTCAAGCCAGCAATAAACAGCAGGATTTCATGCTGGCAGGATTTGGAGGGGCGAAGCAGCGTGGCTTTGGGGTGAAGGCCTAAAGGAGATGTGAGCCCGAGAAACAAACGCCATCAACCTCTCTCTTCCTCGCTCTCTGGAAGAAAGACCTGATATTCTTTTTCACATTTGAAAAGCCCAAGACAAGTATCTTAAACATGGAGCATGGCCAGTCCAATTACTTCTCTTGGTCCCGTGCCCAGGGCTTATTCCGTGAAACATCTCCATGACAAATGTTCTCACTGCGAGAAACTTTCTAGTACTTTTTTTTTCCATTTCTTGATGCTGTATAAACTTTTGCCAGAGGCTGCCCAGAACCAAGGTGTAATTCTGATCCATCCAGACCTCTGCAAAGTGCGGCTAGAAAATATATATCAGCAAGGTGATAATCACCACAGCCTTGAGAAGCAGCTTTGTATAAATGAACCCAGCCATTTCTTTTGTGGGAATAAGCTTTCCTTGGAGATACTATGTCCTTTTTCCTCCTTTAATCTTTTGCCGGGGATTTCCATATCAGCACCCTAAGACCCAAGCAGACTGTAGTGCTCATTTTCAGGCTGTTTCAGGCGCGGATTAATTGCAGCTACCCAGCTGTCTTGCTCTAACTAGCCCTATCATGCCGTTAAACTAAACAACTGCCAACCCGAGCACTTGAAAGCGTGGCTGGGTCATTTTTCTACCAAAAAGAGAAAGTCCTGGTGGCAATTCAGGTCTAGACCTTTGCCTTGCAGAAATCAGTGCCTCTCTCTTCAGCGTGACAGACTTGGCCTTTTTATGCCGGCAGAGAGCGGCTGCGTGCGTTCTTTCTTGCATGCGTATCGCTTACGCGAACGCTGCAAGAGGATCAGAGAGAGATGCGAGCTGCAGCCTCGGGAAGTTAAACCTTGATCCGTACCATGCTCCTAGCCTGAGAGCAGGCATGTGGGCTTCTGGATCACAGCTTGTGAAGGGGGAAGAAACTGGGAGACAGAGATGCGTTTTGGCGAGGGATGGTAGTACCAGACCCCCCCCCAGGCATGGCTGGCGGCGCCAGACTGAGAGGAGCAGCTCGCAGAGCTTGCTGGCCGCTCCGTCCTGGCCCTATTTTGTGTCTCGACGTCGGGGCTTATTATTCAGTGCAGGACTCCGCAGAAGAGTTGCCAGCTCTGACCGCTTAGCCAAATTAATAGTGCCGAGAGGGAACAAGACGTACTGGCGAGCTTCCCCGGGACCAGGCAGATCGTGGCTGCCCCAGATGGGAGCTGGTGAAGGTGAGGGCTCCCCTCTCCCTGGCCTTGCTCTCTCACAGCTCCAGGAACCCCAGTATCCCTTAAGCTCCGCTTTTTGGGGTCTTTTTGATTTGAGAGGAATTAGGGAGAGGCAGGCTGCACAGGTCTGCGCCTCCTCCATTCCCCTACCACGAGGGCTGGGTGGTCCGAGCCCCCTGACCGTGGCTGTCCCCAACTTGTGGCTTGAGGCTTGCTCACCCCCATCAGTGTCCTCCAGACGTTTCCAAGCACTGAGCGCACAGGAAGCAGCAAAGTGCCCTTTTTTCGTTATTCCTGCAGCAGTGACTCTCTGTGCCTAGTCCCGCGCAAGCCCCGAGTCTGCGGCCGGTGGCTGGACCACGTACTGCTTCCCGTTGGAAAACATGGGGCCGAACGGATGCTGGGGAGCACGCAGCAACGAAATGGCACTGCGTGCAGAAAACCAGCAATATCTGGGACAAAGCAATCACCTGAAGAGCCCTGTGCAGCGTGCGGAGCGGCTGCTGTATCACGGCGTTACATACCAGCAGGCTATTTGTCACTGCTTTCTCTTTTATTTCCCCGGTGAAACCCCATGCGTCCCATGCACAGTTTTTCCTGCTGTACTTGCTGGATCTTCACAAATCCATCCCCCCGCCATCCCTCGCCGTGCCTCTCTTGAGATCTCAGGAGGAAGCCTGGCGTCATGGTCATCCACAGGTGCAAAGAAAATGGGAATTGCCATTTCGAAGCACCCCGAGAGGCCCAGGGCTTGCATACGGATGAGGGTTTGCGAGCTGTGCCTGCCACACGTGCTGGCACGTACCGAAGCAGAGCCCGGGTTTCCCCGCTCTGCTCTGCTCAGCCTGGCTACCCACTCCCGCACCTTTCCCCACGTGCAGCCAAGGGCCAACCGGGCTTGTGGGTACCCCTTGGGCACCACACTCTGGCATTCTTCTCTTTTTTTTCTTTTTTTTTT
>VYXH01000384.1:191582-222990 GCA_013397275.1 Burhinus bistriatus
TTTTTTACAAGCCACAGACTTGCAGTTATTTCTTTGCTTGCTGGGGGAAGGCTGCCTACGGCTCTGGTTCCCAAGTCTTTCCTGAAATCTTATAGAATAGAATCATTTAGGTTGGAAAAGACCTTTAAGATCACCAAGTCTAACTAGTAACCCAATACTGCGAAGTCCACCGCTGAACCACATCCCTTAGCACCACGTCTACACCTCTTTTAAATACCACCAGGGATGGCGACTCAACCACTTTCCTGGGCAGCCTGTTCCAATGCTTGATAACCCTTTCAATGAAGAAATTTTTCCTAATATCCATCCTAAAACTGAGATTGTTTCATCTTGTCCTATCACTTGTTACTTGGGAGAAGAGCCCGACCCCCACCTCTCTACAACCTCCTTTCAGGTGGTCGTAGAGAGTGATAAGGTCTCCCCTCAGCCTCCTTTTCTCCAGGCTAAATAACCCTTGATTCATGGAAGGTTCATTTTGGAATCCCACAAAGCTTCAGACTCATGGGAGTCTGCTGGGAGCTCTGTTTGGTCTTTAAAACATTCGTGGTATCACCACAGCTTCCACTACCAGCGCCCCAGCGAAAGAGGTTTCAGAGAAGGTGAACAATATCCTCTACAGCCCATGGTACAGCAGGACCCACCAGAGGAATGGAAATCTCCTCAAACCAAACTCAATAGCTGAAATTCCAAGCATGGTGCTGAATTGTTTTAACAAAACGCTGTCATTATCCTAAATATAAAAATGTTTGATTCCAAACCATTTTTCGTTAGTAATATTAGACAAAAGCATCTTGTTCTAAACATGTCACTTTCGACAAAACCGGCATCTTTATGGCTGAAAAGAAATACTTTGAGAATAAATCTCTATGGCAGTACTAGTGATAAGTCTTTCATTTCATGCTGTAATTGAACATTGGCTTTACAACTTAAAAGCAATCATCCTAAATTGCCTTCTGCTAATGTTAATGCTTCAGACAAAGGGTAACAGTCAGATTATAGGTTCCTATATTATTCAGGCAAATCTGGGTTCTTCATACATCACTTTTTAAAAGAAAATTAATTTTTCCTTGTGTCAAGAATGAAAACAGTAATAATGGATGATATACTTACATCATCCTGTATTGCTGAGATTGGCAAGAACATCGCCTCTCAACAAAGTGAGTCGCAGCCAGCGCGCACGCCCTCCCGCCAACCCGAGCGGGTAGATGGGCAACCTCCAAAATGCCGCTGCCCATGACTCAAACCTGTGCTTCTTTCAGTGGGGAGACTAGGTCTCACCCCCTGCGCTGATGAGCAACATCCCCTTCATCTGTTTAATGGACATCATCTATTCAAATCCCCCGCTTGGCGGGTGGCTTTGGGGATTGGCAATGACTTGCCCCATCCCAAGACTGAGCTGAGAGCGGAGCTACCAGTTTCACTGGGTGCTCTTCCCCGGCAGTGCCGAGCTGAACCGTCCCCAAGGCTCCCCTCTCCCCCCTGTCCACCCCCCGTCTCGTGCACGCTGCATCTCCCAGACCCTATAGAAAACATGCTGCGACTGCTCCGCTGCCTGCATGTCCCCATCCGCGCCGGCCTCGGTGGGCAGCAGGGCTGGGTGGGAAGGCTGCGGCGGCGGCGTAGTGCCATGTCTTGCGCATGGGGAGAGCTGGTGCATTGCTCCAGCCAAGTGACCCAGCAGGGTCCGTGGGGGCTGACGCTGAGCCTGGACAGATGTCAGCCACGGTAGTAAAAGTTTGGCAAGGGAGGCAGGGCCTTCCAATGGGAAGTAAACAAAAGCTCAAACCGTCGGCATCCACTGAAGCTGCCTTTGATGCGTTTGGATCATCCCCTGGGTGGGAATCACTGATGACTTGCACATTTTCCTCCTGCTCCCTCCCAGAGCCTCTCGTTTCCCAGCCCAGCTCCCTCTCAGGGAAGACAGTGGGTCTGCACGGCAGCCCCGGTGCTGCTGCACCTCCCCCTCGCATGCTCCCTGGTTTTTTTGGCCGTGCCATGGGAATCCCGCTCTTTCCCAGGCGTCACACTGGGAGCGGTGTATTTTTAGCTCTCGGTGCCGGGACCGGGTGTCTGCGCGGCAGCGGGGCCCTCGGCTCCCCGGGCCCTGCCTGTTCCCACCACATCTGCTGCTCTCCATTTGCAAGCTGCCGCCGCAGCGCTTGGCACAAACAGCGCCGTTGTCTCCTCGCTCAGCGGCTTCATTAATTCACACCTTGTTTCCTCTTTCAGGAGCGAGCTTTTGAGAGCCGCTCGTGTTTGCCCTGCGGTTCAGGGTTATATCTGCCTTCTCGCTTGCCCCTGCCATTTTGACCCTCTGGTCGAGCAGTTTCAGGGTTTCACCGGTGCCTGAATTTTTGGGAGAAGGCTTTTGCATCGGCTGGAGCCAGTTGGTGCTTGTTGCGGGCTTGGGTGGTGAGGTGGGATCACGGCTGGATCCAGCCATGGCATCACCGGTGCCAAATTGCCCCTTTGCTTTCCTCATGCTCTGGAGGAGCTCCCACGCGCTCCTTGGGTGCTTCTGCACGCTGCTCTGCACCTCGCGTGGGAGGTTTGTTGGCCCTGGTAATGCTGGTGAGAAATCAAGGTCCCCCCCAAGCTGCTGGAAAACGGACGTAGCAGGCAACGCTCCTTCCTTCCTTCCCAGATGTGGAAACAGCTGCCCAGCAGATTGATGGCTCCTTGGGCAGAGGCAGAGTGGAAGACCTTGTGGTCTGCAGAAGCATTACCCAGTAAAAATAGCAACCCAGTAAAAAATAGCCGCAGCTGGGAGCTGTGCCTGGCTTTGGTGAGCATGGCCCCAAGAGGAGAAGCATCCCTCTGGGCGGAGGCAGCGAGCAGGCGCTTGCGGGATGGAGCGGTCCCTGCCTTTGGTGGGAGCAAAGGGCAGGCGCAGCTCTCCCATCCTTTCGTTGCAGGAGCTGAGGCTCCAAAGAGAGCTGAGAGGGAAGGCATCGCAGCTCAGGGCTTTCCTCTTGAGATCGAGATGGTTGGACAAGCAGAGAGCGAAGAGCAGCTGCAGCCCCGGGGAGAACACTGTGCACAAGGACAAGCCTGGCAAAGGATTTCTCCTTGCTTACAGAGGGGCAGCTGGTACCGACAGGGCTGAAGTGGGCACACAAGAAACCCAGAGCACGTTTAGGCTCCCAAGGCCAAATCCCAACCGGTCATGCTGCCGTCCCCGTCTCATACCTAACCCGAGGAAGCCATCGGCGTAAAACTGCAGTAGCAGCAACCTCTAGAGTCTCACGCAGCCCTTCTAGCTCAGAGGTCCCCAGGTCCTTCACAAAGCCTGACGGGTATCATGCTGTCCTAGGGGTAGGGGAAACTGAGGCACGGAAGGATTGAGAGAGAGGCGATGTGTGCTGGATCAGACCCCACGGCTGAGTTTTCCAGCACGTGGCTCGCAGCCTGAACGCTGCCCCGCGGCTGCGAGCAGCCCTCCGTACAGACGAACACGTGGTTTTTATCTGCTTTATGTTATTTACTCCGCAGTTGTCAGCCTCCTATAAAAGTAGTACAGCCTGAAAACGCCTCTTGTTAATAGCTTGTTATCGGGACTGGTGCCGCTGTGTACAAGCGTTATCTCCTTGATCCCATCTGTCTCAGGAAGCGTGGCTGAGAGGAGAGCAAGGATGGAGCTGGGTGGCTGCGGGAGGCTGGGAGAGAGACCTGGGCACCGCATGGTTACGCCGCAACCGTCTCTAATTCATCTCCGCTCAGCGGAGCACTTAGAAATGTCACCGGGGAGCTGCAGTGGCCGTGATTGATCACGTCTCTGCTGCGCACCGACGGAGGAGAGCAACTTCAGCAAGAGGAGACCTTGGCTCCTGAGCCTCCCCTTGAAGTCTGGGAATGAATTATGCAAACTAATCCGTCCCTTGGCTCCTCCGACAGCTGCTGCCTTTACCTTTTCTTTATCGCCGAGCAGTTTGAGAGTCATTGAGGTGACAACGTCCTTTCGTCTGATGTCCACATGTGTCCCAGGATGCCTGCGGAGGTTGGGGCGACTCATCACCTATTGTAGGATGTTGTCCCAGACGCGAAGATAAATTGCTAAAACTAGCCTTGGCCAGAGCCTGCCGCACTGCTGGGCTGCCCCTGGGCTCTTAAAAGAGAGGAAGGAATCATAACCCGTGTTAAAATAGAATCGATTTCTTCTGGCAGCTGGCGGAGTTTCAAAGGCAGCTGCGCACCGATGGTGCAGCCGGCCTCACTGTGCCTCTCCACCCAGCCACTACCGTCCGGTTTACTACTAACGAATAGTTATTTAAGGGCTACTATACTTATTGTAGGCTGGGGATGGGTTATTAAGCTCCCTGCCTGGACTAATCCTGTCTTCAGTGGAGGGGGAGAGGGAATCATAGAACCGTTTAGGTTGGAAAAGACCTTTAAGATCATCCAGTCCAACCATTGACCCTACTCTACCAGGTCTACCACTAAACCATGTCTCCAAGCACCACATCTACACAACTTTTAAACACTTCCAGGGATGGTGACTCAACCACCTCCTTGTGCAGCCTGTTCCAATGTTTGATAACTCTTGCAGTGAAAAATTTTTTCCTAATGTCCGGCCTAGGAATAGAGAAGCAGGGTAATGAAGAAAGGCGTCTGCACAAGGGTGTTTGGACAAGCTACTGTGTCCGTGCCTCGCTGCTGAGGGGATTTGATCCTCACTTGTCCAAGCTCAGCAGTTGTCCCCTCCTGCCGATGGCTGCTTGCTGTGCTGCTTGCCCTGGTGGGTTGCTGGGATTTCGGTCCCTAAGAGAGCTGGAAGCTGGGGCAGACAGAGAGGAAGGCGGAGCCAAGCCAAATGGGAGCGGGATGGAGAGATGGAAGGAGGAGGCGGACACAGGGCCCCTGCCAGCACTGGTCCCTCGGTCACCTCTTTGCCGCGTCCCTCCTGCTGTCCCTGATGTGATACGTCCCAGCGCCGGGTGCCGGCATGGGGCAGGAGGCAGCGAGGCTGCCGTTTCCCCAGCCGTCCTCCTGCCTCGATGAAAGCCACACTTTATTTAAAAGTCGATTGGCCAATAGCCCGTGTCATTTTGATTCAAAAAGCTCCCAGACTGGAGAACCGCAGTGAAGGTGGCTGCTTGAATCTGTCACTCCCCAAGACAGGGAGGTCGTCAGCTTTGGGTGGGGAGTTAAAATGGGAAACCTCTTTTTGTTCCAGGTGTTGGGGAAAACAAAACCAAAGCAAAACCCCTTTCGCTGCCCGTGAGACAGAAAGAGTATCTCCTTTCTCCTGCTCTTCGTCTGCCTTGCAGTGCAGAGCAGGGGCAGGCAGGGCCCCGGCTTTTGTGCCAAGATTGACGGCCAGGAAATGGCTTTTAGTGGTGGCTGAGCCTTGAAAGTGCTGCTGAGCACAGAACGCCCCCAGCGATGGCAGCTCGCTGTGGAAATGGTTTAAAATGACTGTTTCGCACGCGCTGTCTCTGGAGCACTCAGGTGTATGTGTTGGCCCTGTTCCTGGGGCGGGGGGGGATCGGAACGATTTACACAGGCAGCACCATGACGTTTGGCCGCTGGCGATGTGGTACGTGAACACCGAACCTCAGATGTACGACGGCGCGCGTTTGTGCAGAGTTAAGGTTATATGGACAATCTTGGCTTTCCTGCCCGTAGGCGCTTCTGGGTACACGTAGCTCTCCGTGCGCACGTCTTCTCGGGGCAATGCAGCTACTGCCAAGCCACCGAGAATATGGTGCGAGATCGTAAGGGCGCTTGCTAGAGGCAAGACAGCACTTGAGAAGGCCACGGGGTCAGGGATGATGTCGTGTCTCTGTACGGTCGCGCCGCCCTCCTGCTGGGCACCTCTTTCGCAATCAAAGCATTAAATGCCCACAAACCACACGTGCCGGGAATTCGCCAGCAAGTCCATGCTAACAAGTTGACCCTCCAGAAGCACTGCTGAGGTGGGTTTGGGCCATCATGCTTCAAAGCGGCTCATTTAGGGCTTGCGTTTTTCAGATGCAGAGTTTTAATTCTTCCCTGCGCATCAGCTACCTGGAGTGCTAAGCCTTCGGCGCGTCAGATAATGAAATCCCGTACGATTAGCATTTGTGGTTTGCCGCTGTTTGCAGAAGAAAATAATAGCTAGCTTAAATACCTGTCAGTCACCCATAGCGCTGCATGTCTGCGCTGTACATTTAGCAAGTAGATGCAATTTAGCAGGCCAGGGGATTTTTTGAAAGAATCTTTTAAAAGCGCACTTGTGAGAAATCAGCTTTTAAGTATGAGGAATTTGATATGGCTCGGCAGTTCTCACCGATTAAAAAGCCAGTGTACAAACCCATTTCTAAAGTCCTTGTAGGAAGCAGAAATATTTCCCCGGGGGATTTAGAGCCCAGCTGAACACAGGCTTCAGGAAACAGATGCGAAATGCTCTGTGTGGTTTTGTAGTATGGTTTTTTTTCCTAAGGCTAGTTTTGTGTCACTGGCCTCGGCAGGTGAGTTAAAAATTCACCCTGTTTGTGTGCAATCTCTTACCTTCTCAGCGTTATTTCCTGCTACTTTACAGATGAAAGCATCTCCCTCTGAGCTGGGGAGTCCCAGAGCTATTCCCTGTGCCCGTGGGATTTCTGACAGTCACTTTTCAAAGGCTTTGGGAAGGAGGCATGAAATAGCCGCGGGGAGCTGGGGACCCTCCTCCTCAGCTTTGCCTAGGACAAAATGCCAGCAAGGTGGACCAGACGCTGGCGCTGTGTCCATCGGAGCAGCCCTGTCCCGCAGCCTGCCAGGGCTAAGGACGGGTAGGTTGGTGGGGAAGATGAATCCAGAGAAGAGGGAAGAACATGTCATCTCATTTCATGCGGTCAAGCTGCTTTCTCCACCAGTTCACTGTCTGCAAGGGCCTCCCAGAGATTTGTGGGTGCTGATCCCAAACCCTTGCAGAGGGAAGGCTGGGGAGATGCAGCTTGCGTTGTAGTCAGACAGGAAAATAGGGAAGTGGCATCTGAGAGTGGATTGGAGATGTCAGCAAAGGACCAGGGTCCATCACGGGTTTCCTTGCTCAGACCATACCACCAAGGCGGGGCTCAGAGGGGGAGGAGCCATCAGGCTTCAGCCGTGGAGGCACCCGGGGATACCGGTTGGTTTGGGTAGAGAGCACCAGTTGTGCCAGGCTGAACAAGCACTGCTGCCTTTGCAAGGGGAGCGTCCTCAGTGGTAGCCACGCTGGACCAGAGCAGGACTTATGGCACAGCTTTTCATAGAATCATAGAATTGTTTCGGTTGGAAGAGACCTTTAAGATCATCGAGTCCAACCATTAACCCAACACTGCCAAGTCCACCACTAAACCATGTCCCTCAGCACCACGTCTGTCCGTCTTTTAAACACCTCCGGGGATGGTGACTCCACCGCTTCCCTGGGCAGCCTGTTCCAATGTTTGACAACCCTTTCAGTGAAGAAATTTTTCCTGATACCCAATCTGAACCTCCCCTGGCGCAACTTGAGGCCATTTCCTCTTGTCCTGTTGCCTGTTACCTGGGAGAAGGGACTGACCCCCACCTCTCTACAACTTCCTTTCAACAGTAAGGTCTCCCCTCATCCTCCTTTTCTCCAGGCTGAACAACCCCAGTTCTCTCAGCTGCTCCTCATAAGACTTGTGCTCCAGACCCCTCACCAGCTTCATCGCCCTTCTCTTTGCCGCCAGGATTTTTCATTCCTTTGCAGCAGTAGAGCAGGGAAAGGCTTCTTCTGTTGCAAACCAGGGCGTGCAACCCACCATACACTGCAAGCATGCTGGAGTCCCTGCATCAGCCCAGAAACGTCCTAGAGAAGTGACAAATCCCTGCTCCCTAAGCCCTTTCTTGCAGGAAGAGATGGTGTGGGTTGCTTCACTGCCAATAAAATTCCACCGTAAGAGACAGAAGGCAGCTGAGCAGATATTCCTGCTGCAGGAGATGAAACCCTCTCGCAGCTTTTCCTGCTGCCAGGGGGAGCGTGGCAGAGATGGACAAGCACCTCCTTGTGCTCCTTGCCATCACCAGCGCATCATGCAGGGGGCTGCAGCGCTGGGCTGGGTTGAAAACTGGGGTGAATCTGATTTCGGATTGCTGATCCCACCTAGCACTGATCTGGAGAGGAGCAGATGCCCTTGCTACTCAGATCTAGGAAAAGTTGCAGCTAATGGGTATTGATCAGAGGAGAAAGCAAATCTGTGGGCACAAATTTATGTGCGAGCTTGAAAGAAGTATTTCCCTAAAAGGGGAACAGTGTGAATAATCAGGCTCTGAGACAAATGCTAATCAGCATTGCATTTTGCCTCTGAGAATCCAGACAGAATGTTTAATCTCTGGAATTAAATATTTCCCTGGTGAGAAGTTAGACAACTTCAAGAGACTCCTGTTTGAGAAATTAAGCTTGGTGTACGTTGGGTTTAGACCTCTCTGATTGTGTGGAGTTCAGTCTGTCCAGAAGCTGGCCAGCCTCCGGACCTTTGAGCAAAACATGAAAACATTCATTTCTTCCCCTCTTTACTGAGAGACCAACAAAGAAACATTTATTAATCAAAGGCTACCAAGGATGGCTTTCAATCACGTATAAAGGCACAGAGTTTTCCATATGAGAGCCACGACACAAACATTTTCTCACTGTGAAATATTTTATCAGACATGAAGGCTCAGATGTTCACTAGCTGGAAAAGTATCTCCTACAAGTTGCATCCTTT
Source organism: Burhinus bistriatus (assembly GCA_013397275.1). NCBI lineage: Eukaryota > Metazoa > Chordata > Aves > Charadriiformes > Burhinidae > Burhinus > Burhinus bistriatus. The sequence goes on from VYXH01000384.1 coordinate 200,255, forward strand.
TTTTTGGTAGTCTCTGGGGCTACATAGCATTGAATACAGGAGCTGAGCTGTCAGAGAAGAATGGATTTATGGAGATGTGAGTTGGACGTTTGGCAACTGTAGGTTCAGGCAGTTGATTAATCAATAACTGGTATCCATCCCAGTTTTTCATTGCGCCAATGATATCTAGTTTAAAGCAGTCTCAGATGGATTAACCTTTTATTATGTGCTCTGGGCTTGCTTCTGAGAGTCTGGAAAGTATCCCAGATGGTGTGTGTGCACAAGCACGCATCTATACGGAGAAGTATATATCAGGCAGGCTGAGAGAGTTAGGGCTGTTCAGCCTGGAGAAGAGAAGGCTCCAGGGAGACCTTAGAGCCCCTTCCAGTCCCTAAAGGGCCTACAGGAAAGCTGGAAAGGGACTTCTTACAAGGGCGTGTAAGGATAGGACAAGGGGTAATGGTTTTAAACTGAAAGAGGGGAGATTTAGATGAGATATTGGGAAGAAATTCTTGACTGTGAGGGTGGTGAGACCCTGGCCCAGGTTGCCCAGAGAAGCTGTGGCTGCCCCATCCCTGGAGGTGTTCAAGGCCAGGTTGGACGGGGCTTGGAGCAACCTGGTCTAGTGGCAGATGTCCTTTAAGGTCTCTTCCAACTCTAACCATTCTGTGATTCTATGACATATGAGCACCCTGCCGTAGCTTTGGGGTTGGCCTTGCTTTGACCGAAGACCTCCAGAGGTCCCTGCCCACCTGGACCCTTCTACAATTGTGCATTTCTGACCAGACTTCAGGAGAGGGTATATGTGCTTTCCCAAATGCTGTGTGCCCATATACGTGTAAGAAATGTATGTGTTACTCACTGCAGCAAAATAAGCTGAATCAATTCACAAAAAAGCTTCACAAAGAAGCAAGAAGGAAAACTGTACTTTGCTAATAAAACATAAATCTTTTTTTGTTTAAAAAAAAATATAAGGAAGGAAGAGATTTATTTGTTCCTCTTAGGAATAAGAGTTCTGGTATTACAGTACTTATTTTGGAAATTTCATGACAGTGATTTCATCCTTTGTAGCCACTTGTGGCTCAGTACATTTTTACCATGGTTGCCAAGTAACAATCACTAAGCATTTGTGTCTAGATCAGTAAAGAGGAGTGGAGGGAATGGATAAAGTCTATTTTCAGAGGCGTAATCATCGGTGGCTCTTTGTAGGTTAACGGTTAAGTTCACTCAGCAGTGACAGTGTTTTGTTGAAGGCCTTGGGATTTACAAACAGGAAAATAGAAAGCAAAGAGACTAAAGAGGGGTTTTTTATCATTATCATTACTCTTCCAGAGCAGAATGGCTTATGAGTGATTAAGGAGGCATTAACTATGTTGGACGTCAAGTCCTGGGCGCAACAGGCACATTGTAATCCCCTCCTCGGGGCCGGGCTGTGGCGTGCTCGATTCCTCCCCAGGTTTCGGTGTGCCAAAACCTCCCGGTACCGTAGACCCTGCTCTGCCCTCATTTCGCTCACGGGACATCTGACAGTGGATGCCGGTGGAGAAGAGGTTTCCCTCGCTGCAAAAAAGGATGGAGCAATGTGGGGAAGATAGGGAGGAAAGCCAAGAGATCTGGCAAAGAGTACCTCCAGGAGTTCCCCCGGCGCGGCAGAGGTTGTGGCGTGGTCTCGGCGGCACAGCCGTGTGCCCCCAGCCTACACTGCCAGGGATTTTCCCTGCTAGCCAGCCTGACCTGTCTCTGGGCCACCAGCGCTACTGACTCCCCTGCCCAACAGACAGGGTGTTTTCGCCCTGATACCCTGAATTTTTATCGGGAAAACTTTCCTCTTCCATGACTGGTCCCTCCTGAGCTTTTTTAACATCCTCCAACACATCTCAAGGTCGCCTTCATCTTTCCGAATGTACCGTGCCATGGATGCAGCATTCAGTGCGGGCTTGGAGAAAAACAGTTGCATGCCCTGGCGTCTTCCAGATGGCAGTCTTCTACACATCCCCGTGTGCTGTCCACCTTCCTTATTACCACGGAAACAACTCCTACTGATTCCAAACAACTCCTCTACTCTTGGTGTCCTTGCTTGAAGAGCAAGATAGGTGTTCCCTCTGCCCTGTTGCACATCCCCCAAAACCAAGGCCATTCCTTAGGGAGGAACTGCATCTCCTGTTCCAGGGCACCCCCTGATGTTGCAGCCTAGTGGGAGATGAAGGCTGGGGATGAGCACTGCTCTCTTCTCCACCATCCTGGGCTGGAGATTGCCATCTCCTGATGCTCCGGGAATGGCCCCAACCTCAGCTGCACGACAGCACTTTCATTGCACGGGCGGCACCGGCGCGACCACACAACTCCCTTTGCCTTTCCTCCCAAGAAGGAAAAGATGACCCTGGGAAATGGGCCAGGCATTAATTACAGCTCATAATCCTTTCTGTGGTGGGCCAGCATGTGAGAAGTACCTGACTCCTTGAGAGAGGGAAGGGGCAGCAATGGTCTCCCTTAATTCTGTTTCCACCAAGCACGCGCTCCAAGGAAGTACACTTAGGCTAGAGGAGCACCTGGGTGGGCTGCCAGCAGCCCTCTGTGACCGGCCTGGGTTTCTCTTGGTGGATCGTGACTCAGGGATGAGCCAAGGAGGCGGCTCTCGCTGCTGACTCCGGCGTAATCCAGCATCCCTCCTGGGATGGGTGTCGGGGCGGCCCCGCAGCCTCTGCTGCCGGGGAGGGAGGGAGGGAGGCAGCAGGAGGAGGATCACCATGGAGCGGGGCTACGTGCGACCCCAGCTCAGCGGGGCTCAAGGGTGAACATACTGGGGAAGGACACGCGTCCAACGGGGGCTACCCTGCTCCCGGGGGCTTTCTCTTGAATGGTAGCTGGCGAGCGGCACTGCTCCCTGCCTGGATTGCAGGGATCAGAAAGGGATAACAAAGAGATGTTTTAATCGAGGGGGTGGGCATTCTGTAAGAAGACTGATCCTGCACGTTCAGGGGGGGAAAAATGCCCAGGTCAGCCAAGGTGTGAGACACCCATGGGTGCTGCCCGTTGCCCCATAGCCCTGGCCAGAGAGAGGGTGCACCCCTGGGGCAGGAGGATGGGGACCGCAGCCTCAGTTGGCTGCGTTTGAGATGAAATGAAGAGCTAAAAGGGCATGGGTGCGTTTTGACGAGGAGAGGGTGTGAGGAAGGACTTGAGAGCGAGGGGCAAGGGATGAAGCCCTGCCGTGCCTGGCACCTGCAGCACATTTCCCACTGGCTTCACAGAGGCACTGAAGATTTCTGCCCCGTCTCCCCAAACCTCCTGCGTACAATTCTCCATCCTCCCACATAAAAGCCGGGTTGTTAGCGGAAAGCAGACAGGAATGGCTACCCGGGGGAGAAAAAGAGATTTGCAAAGTCTTTTTGCAGGTTCCTTGGAGATGGCAAGCGTGGAGGGGATCACACACGTTCTCCCCACAACAGATGACCCTGGGCAAGAAGGAGAGGTTTCTATTTCATCGTGCGATGTGAGATTGCCATTTCGTCATGCTGAACAGGCTGAAAACCGAGCGGGGCCAGACTAAAATGTGCCAGAGCAGAAATGCTGGCACTTTTCCCCGCAGGCCCTCCCCTTTGTAAAACAGCGGTATTTTTAGAGGACCGGTTGTATCGCAGAGTTCGTTTCGTGATATCTGTCGGGTGGGATTGCTGAGTCCATCTGCAGTTAGCTGGAGGGATGTAAGCGGGATGGAGTTGGGTCCGGCTGCCTGGAAACCATGATGAGTGGTGCAGCACAAATGGGAGCCCCGTGGTTTGGCTTGGACATGGGGAAAGGCATTTGAGTTTCGTTATCCGGGCCAGAAGGCCAAACAGCTTTTGTGATCTGCGGGTCTGTTGGACTGGTGTGTGTTTAAATGGGGAGGTAAAAGGATATCTTGATTTCGGACGGTGAGGTTGCTTTCATACAACAAGTGAGAGCTTCAGCCGTTTTGGCAGGGATCTGACTGAGGGTGGTGTTTGTAGGGACACTGTGACCCTTATGTTGTGAACGTAGAAAGTAAGATTGTAAATGAATTGGCATTTAACCAATAGCATAAGGTTGTATGGATCCCAGGACATAGAGTAATGCGTCATTTTTAATAAAAATGGAAACTACACATTTTGGGTCATAAAGAGCATACTTAAGAAACAGCTCTGTGGTGATCTCCCCTCCCTCAGCATCTTGTTCCTCCAGGGCAAGGAGGTTTTGAGGATGGGAGAGGTAACAGAGTGTCAGTGGGGACATCCTCACTTGTGCTACCAAACCTCCCCAGAGCTGGCGGCAGGCAATGCCACCACTGCCAGGCTGAGCTGGAGCTGAGCTTCTTTGCATGCAGCCGTCCTCCCCCCATTGCTTGTGGACGGCCTGCTGGTGACCACAGTCCTCATCAAGGCCAGTTGTGTCCACGGGTGAGGTGTGGGCTGTGTGGTTGTGTGTGACTGCTGACTTGGGAAGTTAAAGCGAGCGGCTTCCTGGAAACTGTGGTGCAGATAAGGCTTAATGCTCACATCTGCACAATCTGCTCACATCTGTGTTCCAAGAAATATTTACCTTTAAATTTCATCTTACACCTTCTGACAAAAAAAAAAAAAAAGAAAGAAAGAAAGAAATCTCTACTGAATTGCAGTGGAAAAAACTTTCTCTTTCCACTTATAAAATCCAGTAGTTAGAAGCAGCTCGCAGTCCAGCAGGATTTGTAGCTCATATTGAAGGGCTTTGGGGTGGGGTTGAGTGTGTTTTTTTCAAGTAGATTTTGACGTCCAGACCCAAACTTAATTGTCCTCTTCTGGTGGTCTGAGATTTGGGAAACAATAGAGCCAGACCACTAATAATTGACTGCGCTTTTAAAGACCCCCGTCACAAGTGGAGGGAAAAAACACGTGAGTTATTTTTCAGAGCTTCGTCTGGCTGCATTTCACGGAGCAGGAGAGATAAGGAGCCCTGCAGGACCTCGGGTTTTAAGCACGAGCTCAGTGATGGGATTCACACCTCCGTATCAGTGAGTTCCTGCCCAGGCAGTGCCTTACCTATCTGGGACATGCACATGGCATTTCTGCCCGGAGTGCCGGCACTTGGCCCTGGAGGTGTTGAGAGAAAGGCAGCTGTATCTGTTTGGCTTCAACCCAGCAGGACATCACTTTTCCAGCAGATCTGGACGTCCTGATGTGCAAGCAGCCCTTCCCGTGCCACCAGCTGGCTGGGACATTTCAGCTGGCACCTACCAAGGCTGCTCGATCCCCGGGTGGCTAAGCCATTTCTGCCTCATGGCCAGTTTGGTCCCATCGGCTTTTCCTTCCCTAAAGCCACTGAGTGATTTTGGTGCATGAGCCCAAACAGCAGCTTCTTTGAGAGATGTGTCAGTGGCAAAACGAACCAGAGGGGCAGTGCATGTACCAGTTTGTTACGTTAGCAAGGCACCCGAGGCTCAGAGGAGATGCCGTGTGCGTGTTCAGATGGTTTTGCTGGTTGGCATCATCCCACTGAGCCTGGCAGCCCCGTTGCTCCGAGGCAGCTCCTGGGGAACCAGTCCACCAACGCTTGGAGACACCCGCTCATTGGCAGGGATCAAAATACAGCCTGGAGCGGGTGTGATGTGGAAAAAGGTGGAAGATCAGCACCACAGAAACACAGCACTATAGAATCACCTAGGTTGGAAGGGACCTTTAAGATCATCGAGTCCAACCGTCAACCTCACACTGCCAAAACCACCACTAACCCATGTCCCTCAGCACCACGTCTACACCTCTTTTAAATAATTTCAGGGATGATGATTCCACCACTTCCCTGCGCAGACTGTTCCAATACTTGATAACCCTTTCAGTGAAGAAATTTTTCCTAATATCCAATCTAAACCTTCCCTGGCACAACTTGGGGCTGTTTCCTCTTGTCCTATTGCTTGTTACTTGGGAGGAGAGCCTGACCCCCAGCTCTCTACAACCTCCTTTCAGGTAGTTGTAGAGAGTGATAAGGTCTCCCCTCAGCCTCCTTTTCTCCAGGCTGCACAACCCCAGTTCCCTCAGCCGCTCCTCAGAAGAATTGTTCTCCAGACCCCTCACCAGCTTCGTTGCCCTTCTCTGGACATGCTCCAGCACCTCAACGTCCCTCTTGTTGTGAGGGGCCCAAAACCGAACACAGTACTCGAGGTGGGGCCTCACCAGTGCCAAGTACAGGGGGACGATCACTGCCCTAGTCCTGCTGGCCACACTAGTCCTGATACAAGCCAGGGACGTTGGAGATGAGTGACAGATACAGGGACAATTGGGCCAAATCCGTTTCTGAGTCGAATCAAGCTGAAAGGGCTCGCAGGCAGAGGTTATGGGGCGGCACATGGTCAGACTGGTTTTGGAAGCTAAAAATAGCAGCAGAGTGGAGTCAGTCCTTGGTTAATCTGGGTTTGCGAAAGCCAGACATCCAGATCCAGTTCAGTACTTTCATTAAAAAGGCTGTATTTACAGAGCTGCTGAACTGGCCCATTGCCCACTGGGGTGATACTGGCTACTGGGCACTGGGCCAGTTTGACTGGGTGACTTCAGTATCCTCCTCCAAAGGGTGCGCTGAAATGTTGGCCTGGCTCATTCTCCTGAGACCTCATACAGTGGGTCATGAGCAAAGCTGGGATTTCTCTGCTGGATATCTCAGCCCCAGGCTCACGAGCATCCACTTCTGTCCTCAGGAAACCCAGTCACACCGGACATGCCCAGAAATTTCCTCTTTTGGTCAGAACTTCCCATCTTCTGTCTTGACCCATCAGCAAACCTTTAAAAGGTGAATTACAGAATCACAGAATCACCAGGGTTGGAAGGGACCTTTGGAGATCAACTGGTCCAACCCCCCTGCCAGAGCAGGGTCACCTACAGCAGGTTGCACAGGACGGCGTCCAGGCAGGTTTTGGATATCTCCAGAGAAGAAGACTCCACCACCTCCCTGGGCAGCCTGTTCCATTGAACAGGTTTGCCTGTTTTTGAGAGATTCAGGAAGGAAAACCAGCCATTCTGCATGTGCTGGCGTGAATGAGGCTCGGTTTGTGATTTGGCTGATTGATGAGACTTGGTTTACCCATGGCTGACTGATGTCTCAAGTGAATTATGTGGAGGCTGGAGTAGCTCAACCCTGTGTTAGACACCTGAAAACTCCCACAGGAGCGAAACTGCAGGCATGAAAAAGCTGCATGTGGAGTTTGCCCGTGGTTACAGCAGAAAGCCTGCTGGCAGGCCATAACTTTCTAATGTCTAATAAGCACACTATGCCAAAACGCGTTTTTGAACGTGGCTAAAAACATCCAAGCAGTCATGGACAAGGACAGACAAGGAGGCAGGGCAGAGAAACGAGTGTGCATTGGTGATGCTGTAAGGCTCGCCCTGTCAGCAAGGAGACTACGATGTCTCCTGGGGCACCCCACAGTCCCCCAGGTCAGCGGTGCAGGTCCTGGAGCATCATCTCCTCTGAGGGCGCAGGGGGCAGAGCCGTGCTGGTGAGAGGGGCTGCAGCAGGTGCTGTGCGGCATCGGCAAAAACCGTCTTTCCTGACTTTGCCCCACCTCCCACCGCCGTAGCAGAAAGGAGATTTTTCCCGCAGTGCCAAGCAATGGGAAAAGAGGGGGAAATCGCTGCTATGGTATTTCTTTCTGGTAAGGAAACTTTTTAAATGCCGATCCAAAAAGTGGCTGGCTTTGTCAGAGGCGCTCTGACAGCCTCTGCAGTTCGGCAGACAGGCTCGGTTACCTCCCTGAAATCACTGCAATTCATTGCCCCTTTGGGGACAGGCACCCGCCTTTGTCCACCTTGAGTAGCTCTCTGCGACCGTGGTTCCCTTTTCCATGCCCGTCCAAGGGCACGGCGCTTTGGGAGCTGCCCAGGTTTTCATATGGCATCTTTTGAAAGCCAGATGCAGATTTTAGAAGGAGCTGAAGTGCAAAGCAAAGACAGGAAAACAGATGGCTCAGGAGGAGAAGCTACTGGTGCTCCCGCAGAGCCCGCTGCTGGTGACCTGCCCATCCCCGGGCGTAAAAGAAGGTTTCTCCGCAATGTTCAGCTTCTCGATAGCCTGAGTGGTGCGCCCTGAAGAGATCCTCCTGTCCAGTGATGGAGGGGGTTGCTGAGAGCAAGTCCATCAGTTTTGGCCGGGTCCTGTGCCTTGGTGCCTCCAGCCTCCGCTTGCAGGCGTGAGCTTTGGGATGCTGGTGCATACTGGACAGTAACAACTGCATGGGTAGCACAGACCATCACACCGCTTTCCTAGAAGAAACTATCGCTGGCAGGGAGAGGGAACCAGAGGGGAGCGGAGGGACAGGGCAGGGTGTCCCGGTGGCCGTGGGCTGGTCGCTTGGCTTGCCTGAGAAAAGCCCAGGTCATCTCAGCGGCGACTTACATCACTTCTGATGCCTGGGACTGGAGATCGCCGGCTCCAAACTGCGAGGGAGATTACTTTGTTTGCCCACAGTCAGCTGATTAAAACGGTATTTTCCGTACATTTGTGCAGTGATTAGTGATGAAATGCAAATCATATGCAAATCGGTGCAAACGGCTGGTGTGCACAGCCAGCTCCAAAGTGGGGCACTTTCATTTCCTCTGAGGCATTTGGGCTCTTTTAGTATCCACACGGAGGAACGGGACGAATCCACGTGTGATCTGAGCCCATAGCCGAAGCAAACAGCGCGGAGAGAGTGGGAAAAAATCAACCACCGCCTGGATGCACTTACTGAGCGGCATCTGTTTTGGTAGCATCGATACATGGAATCCCGCTTACGCAAAGATCTTTATTAAATAAACAGCTGCAAACCACACCAACAAGCCTTCCACATACCTCGCTTCCCAGCTTGGTTTCTCTTGTTTACCAGGACCTGGCTGGAGTCGTCTTTGTGGAATAGCCTGTCACATTGCAGATCAAAATGCCATGATGGTTACTGGATGTACTAGCAGAATATACTTCTTTAAGTATCGGATTTGGAAAGAAGGTCTATAAACACAATGAAAGCAGCAAAACACATTCCCAAACCCTTGCCACAAGGAGTAATTGCAAAGTTCTATACATATGTATGCATCCGTACTTTTAACTTGGCCCCTGTTCTTCTTTGGCTTGCAGACCCAGAGCATTGCTTCAGTCTGAAATTCAGCGAGGCCGTGTTTCCTCACTTCCAGGCAGCTCTGTGGGGATGGCAGGGCCAAGATAAATAAATAAATAAGGGCTCGCAGAGTGAAATATTATATTTAATAAGGCTGACGAGCCCTCCTGAAACCCAGTTGTGAAAACTTTCAAAAGCGTCTGTTTCCTGTAGCTATCAACATGCTAGGAAAAGGGAAACCCTACGGGCTGGTCAAGTTTTTCCCAACGGCTGCAGTGACTTTCGCAGCTGGTCTTGATTTGCCTGGATATTGCTCATTTTCCTCATGCTCTTAACAGCGCCGGAATGGAAATCCTGGCTTCCCTGGCACCGGGTGCATCCCCGTGGGGTGCTGGCGGGTGAAGGGTGCCAGTCCAAAAATTATTCATCCCGATTAGCTCTTGCCTCCCCCCGCAGTTTGAGGAAATGAGGCTGGATTCATGAATAATAGAGTGAATACAGGAGGCCTAACAGAGGGCAAAATTCACGGTGAACATAACTCCCGTCACGTCAGCAAACAGGTTCGTGCTGCTTGCGGCGTTGCCCTCCCTTCTTGACACGCGATTTTGACAAGGTTTGTGTGTGCCCATCAGCTGGGCAACAAACCCTCACTTGATGGCCGGCTGAAGATGGCGAACAGAAGGGACACAGGGCTGCTCTGGACTTTAAAAGGCAAAACCAACACAAGCCACCGTCGAGGCTGCAAGTTTCCCAGGCTGCTTGCAGCCCTGTCTGCGTGCCTCTAGGCTGTGCGTGCCCGTCTGTGTGCCGGTGCCTATTAAATATACATGGCCCTGTTATTTGTGGGACACCATATGTGTACCGGGGAAGTAACCGGGCTGACGCGTGACTTGCTCTGCCTCTTAGGAAACGCAGAGGAATCACTGGCTATACCTAGATCTTATGTGAATTGGACGTAAATCTGTATTATCTTCAGCGTGTTTTTATGGCACAGTTGGGAAACAGCAGCATTTGTGGCCCCAGGAAAAACTGTGGTCTACTCCGCTCCCGTGAGACCCCCACCTGCAGTGCTGCATCCAGTTCTGGAGACCCCACCATAAGAAGGACATGGACATGTTGGAGCGAGTCCAGAGGAGGCCACAAAGATGATGGGAGGGCTGAAGCCCCTCTGCTGTGAGGACAGGCTGAGAGAGTTGGGGTTGTTCAGCCTGGAGAAGAGAAGGCTCCGGGGAGAACTTAGAGCCCCTTCCAGTATCTGAAAGGGGTCTACAAAAAGCTGGAGAGGGACTTTTTACAAGGGCATGTAGTGACAGCATGAGGGGTAATGGCTTCAAACTGGAAGAGGGGAGATTTAGATTAGATCTCAGGAAGAAATTCTTGACTGTGAGGGTGGTGAGACAGTGGCCCAGGTTGCCCAGAGAAGCTGTGGCTGCCCCATCCCTGGAGGTGTTCAAAGCCAGGTTGGACGGGGCTTGGAGCAACCCGGTCTAGTGGGAGGTGTCCCTGCCCAGGGCAGGGGGGTTGGAACTAGATGATCTTTAAAGTCCCTTTCAGCCTAAACCATTCTGTGATTCTATGATTCCCTCATGCCTGATCATGCTGCCTAGCCCAAATACATGGTGCAGGGTTCTCTTTGCTCTTCAGCCTGGAGATTGTTTTTGTTCTCTGCTTTTCTGGCAGGGCCCATTGCACATAAATTGTCATCCACTTGGAGTACACCTTGGGCATTTTTATCTGGGTTTCTGGGAGCTTGGAAGCACACTTTTCTGCCTGTCTGCTAGGATTTTGACATGAAGCTGTTTATTTGAGGTGTAGAACTGGAAATCTAATCTTCACAAGTCACCCTGGAATTTTCCTCCAAAGATCAGTGAAAAGCAATCATTAATGTGGGGCATCATTTATAGCTCTGTGCAGAATAATCCTCCAGGCTCTCTGGCAGCTATGAATTGGAAAACAATAAAGACCATTACTAGAGGGTTCTTTTTAAAAGAAAAAAATGCATGTTCTTTGATACCTTGTGTAGCTCTCAGAAAAGGAGGCAGCAAATTAAAAAATCTCTCTCAGCAAATGCATGCAGCACCGTTCCAAATTCCTAAGCTTTTTTTTTTTTTTCTTTCTTTCTTTCTTTTTCCATGCCCTGACATCTTCCCTGAGTAGTGCCGATAAAATTAGAGACTTTGGCTCATGTGCTCTGCAAAGGTTCCTCTGGGGAAGCAGCAACCATAACCAAATGTTCACCTCCGCAGACGGCTCCCGAGTCCAAGGCTGCAGCAGCTGCGCCCGGGCACCTTGGCTTGGCCAAACATATGAGCCCCGTGCTGGACGTGTGAGCTGGGACTCACCCTGGCTCTCCCGGTGCTACCATCCTCTGAGCACTTCTGGAGACTCATTCGCTGCTTGCTGCCTAGATTTTCCCAATTTCATTTCGAAATGCGGTCAAAACATGCTGCAAACTGCAGCGGGGGCAAATTTGACTTTATTGTGTGGCCTGTCCAGATTTGGTCTGGATCCCCACGCGTTTTGCCCCGCATGGCGGTACCGTCAGCCGCGTCTTTGGGACTGTTCTTCTTGCAGCTTGCGGCCAGTCAGGCTCAGGCTGGAGACTGCAGAAGCATGGCCAGAAACCCTGACCACGCTTAAGCCCTCTTGTGGTTAGGGTTGAAATTAACCTTAAACACCTAAATAGCTTTAAAAATAGCTCTGGTGAGAAAATAGAACAGCAACTGTGTGTGGCTACTAGAGGATCCCTACCTGGCTGTGATAAACAAACATGCTCACGGTCAGTCCGGCATCCCGATATTCAGTCAGAAAATAGATACCGTGATGAGATGATGTGAATCGGCGTGACGAATGACAGCAGCGGGGGCGGCGTCGCGGGGCATTTGGACGGGCACCTCAGGCTGTTTGAAACAGGCTCTTTGAATGGAGTCTCCCGCTGAGATTCGTCCTCTTCTTCGAAAGCATTAACAACCCCACAACAGCACCTGTCCATGCTTGAAGGAAAAGCTAATGAGTTTCAGAGAGGAAAAGGGGCAGAATACAAAAGGCAGCCTTTATTTCCTGGCTGGTTGTTTTGGTCAATTGGTTTGCCTCTTACTACACCCTGCTACCGTTTCCTTGAGTCCTGACGGACAGTGTCCTTGGAACACTTCTTAAAAGCACGGGTTTTTTTCCTAACACTGTAATTATCATCACCAGCATGGTTTTCTGGAGCCAAAGGCAATTAATGCTAGCTTTGTTTCTCTCTCTCTTTCTTCCCCTCCCAGGCTTTGCCCTGGGAGGACTCTCTGGACAGCCCTTGTTCCCTTGGCCTCCCTCCTGCCCTCCTAAACAGCTCCTAAACCATCCCTGTGGTTCCCACCAGGCCCGGGCTAGGGAGAAACTCCCAAGCAGAATACTGAGGTGTCTTTCTACCTCTTTGTGCTTTAAATGCAAGGTTTTAAGTCGCCCTTCCCAGGAGCAGCAGGTTTTTTTCTGTAGCATCACTCCACCTGCAGCCAGCCAACGCAGCAAGCAGGGTGGAGCGTGGCCCTACCAAGCCAAACGTTTTGGCCCGGGGTCAAACTCCAGCCATGTGCCTCTAGCTTTCCCCAGCATCCCTGGCTCGCTAAGTCAAGCTCAGGATCAGGAGAGCCGAAAAAGTGGAACCATGCCCCGCAGATCCCAGGTTGAGCATAAGGGTGCAGATCTCGATGCCCCAGCGAGCTTCATCGCTTGCCTAGCACCAGCCAGTGAGGAGGGCTACCAAAATAACTGCAGAGGGTCTGTCATCCTCACAGCAAGTGGGCATCTGCGTGCTCGGAGACATTCCTAGCTCAGAGGCCAAGCAGTAAGGAGGAGGGGGAGGCACGGACGTGGTATTTCCCCAGGCCCAGGGGCTGCCCCCACCGAGGGCACCCAGGGCAACCAGTTTCCCTGGCATGACCAGAGCTCCCAGCTCCCCGGCACAGGGAAAGCCCCGCTGGGAGCACAGCCTTGCAAAGGCAGGTTTGGCTCTGGGAGAGGATGGAGCGTTTCCAGAGCAGATGAAATCTTCCAAGACCTTGAGCTGCCAGTTCGAAGAAGCCTACGCGTTTTGCAAGTTTTTAAGAGTCTTAGAACTTGGTCTAATTTAAGCAAATTTTTATGGGATTGGCACATCCTAAGCGCTGGAGAGATCCTTCTGCTAAGTTTCATCCTCTGCAGCAAAGCATAAGGAAGAGACAATTACTCAATATGGTGTTTGGGAAAAAAATCGTTTGCATGGGCAAAGCAGCGTTTTTTTTTTTTTTCCCCCCAAAGCTGAGTCTTCAGCGGCGAAGATGGTGGGGCTTTTCGTAACTCTCTCAGCAGTGGCCACTCCACCTGGGAAGCTTCAGTCTGAACGGCTAAAGTCTGGCAGAGTATCAAGCAACTGAAACAGAGTCTAAAACAGTGGAAAGTCATGGGCAAGTTTGATGACGGGCGCATTGACACGTTCTGCCTTTAACTCCAAGCCTTGAGAGCGTCAGGGATCGGGATGAGCATGGGTGAGGTATGAGGCTCAGCTGGAGAAACAGCGTCAGGGAACTTTTCCCTCTTGTTATCTGAACTAAGGGTTGCAGAGGGATGGAAACCAGTTCCCTGGCTCTGGGGGTTGTGTGGGAATTGCTGCTTCCACCTAACATCAGCAGTTTCCAGCACGACAGCAAAGCTGGACCCTGCGCCACCCCTGAGGTGGGGTGTGCGACCTGTGGGGCTTGGGAGAGCCCTGTCTTTGCAAACAATCTGGTGGGCTTTGGCTTCTCACCTTTGTCACGGGAGCAAAGCCAGCACGTGTGTGTCCACGGGGCTCTGCAGTAGGATTTTCCAGCTGGCATTCTATATATCCACCAGTCCTCCCAGCCTGTAGACAGGGACCGGCGCTGCTGAGCTGGCCACAAAGCGGGGGTCGTTTTTAGGGCCGCATGTAGCTGGATTTAGTTTGCTCCCACAGGGAGGTCTCCTTCAATGACCTGCACATACAAAGACAGGTCTAGGCTGAGGGCATCGAATGCTGTGTCCTGCTGCCACGATTGCCATAAATGGGGCAGACACACGGCTGAAGCCTCTGTGGGCAGGGACTTTTCTGTATTGCCATTTTTAAATGCTCCTTGCCATTTTTACCCAGGTGCACGTGAACCGAAACGTGGACCTTTTCCCTCAGGAAGAGGGGAAGAGCTGCTGGCCCAGCTCAAGCCCACCACAGGGACTCTGCCCAGCTTGTAAGGCAGAAGCTGTCACAAAGCACTCGACTGCTCTTCCACGCTCACGTTTCTCTTGGCCACTCGGTTCCTCTTATTTTAGCTTTGTTTAAACAATCTCCTTGGTAACTGGAGACAGAAGCGGAATTTTTTCGTCCTCCTCGTAGGGTTGGTTTCCTGCCTATCTCGGCACTGGGAGGGATCCTTAGCAAATATGTGTTTGCTTTTTTTTGCACTCCCACCACAGGCTTTAACCCCAAGTATCACCGGGGAGACCTGGTGTCTCTTTCTAAGGGCTTTTATAGACAGAGTTTGAGTGGAGAGGGACGTATTTCACGGTTTAATTTATTTGGCAGCAAACAGTTGCCGTGTCAGTCGCGCAGTGTGAACAGTGGCTCTTGCAATAGCCCACGTGCTCCTGACCTTGAGCGTGTCCAGCAGCAGGGAAGCCCCACTGGAGTGGCCCTTCTCAGGACGCTGCAGCCTCCGGAGCGGTGAAACCCTTCAGCAGGGACGGGGAAGGGCTCCTTGCTGCCGCAACACCCTCCACCCAGGGACCGCAGCCCCGTGCATCTTCTAGCACCCACCTCTGTCAGGACACAGCAGCCCAAGGACAGGAGGGTCCTCTGGTCTTCTTGGGGCAGTGTCAGGAAGGTCTCCGCGAGGCGATGGGCATTAATCGCTAGAAGCTCCTAAAAGACCTGGGGGTGTTTGAAAAGGCAGGGAAAAAATTCCGTCTCAGCTGGCACGCTCTTTTGTCTGCCCTCTGGAAAAGCAACTTGTTGGAAAGGAAGAGGGAAAGAAAAAAATAAGACGAAAACAACCCCCAAACTGTCTGAAGGCTTAGCCTTCAGTGCTTCCAGCCAGGGGAGGTAAAATCAGCTCCTGCGCTTAGTCCCTTTTTCTGAAAACAAGGGGTGTCCAGAGACACAGATTTCAGAAGTAGACCAGTTTTCCCCATTGCTCTGTCATGTTCGGAGCCAAACCCTGGGGCCAAATTTGTCCCCTCCCCTGTAATGTCCTGCTGGGCTTGGGGCAGAGAGGAACCCCGCGGCTGGTGCTCAACCCCAGCACATGCTCTTTCTTGGCCAGAGCCATCTCCAAAGGCTGGGAACGGCAGCGTGAAAACGCCAAGCAGCACCTTCAGCGCCGAACGTAGAGCTGAGATTTTGGGGTCGTTCGTCAACTTAATGCTCCAAACGTCGTCACTGTTTACGGCAGCATTGCCGTAGCAAGCAGCCCCTCTCTGGGGGTGGCTGGGGAGTACTTTAGGGGACCTGCTCTGAGTTTGCTGGCCTTATCCCTGGGTAGCTCTGCATCGCCTCCCTCACAGGGCTTGCCAGGCAGGGATGACTGGGGTGTAGCTCACGGTTTGGGTTATGGTCTTCAGAAATGAGCATCCCTGATGCTTCAAGCCCTATATAACGACAGCATTTGATCTGTCGGTACCCAGAGGCTTCACGTCTTTCATACAGGCAGGTAACCCCCCATACTTGTCCAGCACGGGTGACTTGCCAAAGGGAGTCTGGACCAGGATTGAACTCTGCAGCCGGTCATTTAAATTGCTAAAATGTGAGCATTGCATCTGCACCTCCCTTTGACAGGAGATTACTTACAACTTCTTCTAATAAAAGTTCGGTGTGACACTTCGCGACAAGCTCATAAAAGACCAAAAGGCTTTTCCATAGCTTCAGAGTCCATTAGCGTCAGCAGGGCCCCGGCAGGGGGAGCGGGTCGGATGTTTGCTGGGTGCTGCGCTTGCAAATAGAGATCATCGCATCTGCACGCCCGCATGCAGCGCGTGCTGAGGCGGGTGTCGTCGCTTTGGGCAGTTTGACTGCAACTTGTGCGCGTTTTGCTAAGCTGGCACCCGTGGCGTTGCGGGCAGCAGGGCATGCCGGTGTGGGCAGCGCAGCACAAAATGCTTCGGTCGCAGCTACTTCCCGAGTCTTGACGTCAGCCTCTTGCATCGCTAGGCGAAGGACGGTAGACGGAGTGACGGGGAAGTGCCTGTTTCTGCAACACCATCAGGGGGCCTTGAGCCTGCATTTGGGTCACCCCTCCAAGAGCTTTTGGGGGAGCATCTTGAAAAGAGGGGGCTGATTTTTGGGGCCAGCCAGCAAATAGCAGGAGTCAGGCGTATCCCTGCCTGAGCACGGAGTTAAAATGAAGCTGGATGCCGCTCCTGAAAGGCAGCCTGCACATTTGATATTACTGTTTGCCCTTTGAATTTCTGTGGCGTGCCCTCTGCTGTCACTGAGCATCCTCTCATCCTCTCCTTCTTTTCCCACGTCCAGCTGCTTTTCCAACAGCAGAGCTACCTGTCAGCAGCCCTGGCAGAGCGGCTGCTGAGCCCCCTTGGCCACTGTCTTCCCAAACAACAAGGGAAATTCTCCCTTGTCCTGAAATCCGGGCAAGGGGAATTCGACATGTGCCTTACCTGGGAGGGAAGCACCGCTACGATTGATACCAAATCTTGCTGCAGTGGCGGCTGATGCACAGCAGACATCTTTTGGGCTTCCTTGAATCCCAATTCCTGATGCTGAAGCCACGCTGTTAGACATGGACCTGTTATTTCGCGTGGCGCCCGCTGTTTTGTTTAGTCAGCTTTAACTCAGCAAAGTTTGCTAAATGATTTAGAGGGCAGCAGAAATGGCCTCTCTGCTGGCAGGTGCTGGTTGAAATTCATTTTGGGGAGTACCAAAGCCGTTTCAACAGGAGTGATGTCTCCTGCTCGAGCAGCATTGTCATGGCAACTCTGCCAGGTGCACACAGGGAAAAGGAACTCGTATTTATTTGAAAGGTTAGAGCAATTATTGTCGTAAGGGGGGACCTGGCTGTAAAGAAAAGCCGCATATTTGGGTGCATAGACAAGCAGGAAGCACTTGTATGAGCTTCCAGCTACTTTCCTCGGGGGAAAAAGTGTATGAGGACAATCAGGGAAAGGGATGGGGGGTTGACCCAGAGGTCCCCTCCCACCCTTCACGATTTTATTCCTCACCGTGCTTGTTTTCCACTTCAAGTTTTCCAGCGGGGGTTTCAAATCCGGCCCTGACCCCTTCTCAGCTCAGCTCGTGTCTCTTCCCTGCAATGCGCCACCCCTGGCACCCAGTTCCCTGTGAACTGGGACAAATCTTACCAAAGGAGCATGATGAAACATCGGAGCCGACTTTCTGTCCCCTTCGTTACCTGCCTGCATTCCCCACAGACCTGACTGACCGGCCAGGCAGGAGGAGAAAATCCCAGAAAGGCAGAATGGGGAGAAATGCCGGTGAGATGGGCGCTGATCTCTTCTCCCAAGTAACCGGCNGGCTTAGGAATGGGATTTGCAGAGTTTTTTGTACTGAGCAAGGACGTTGGGCTCGGCTGAGCCCTGGGCAGTCAATCTTTTGCTTGCAGCACAGGCTGAGTTTTTCGTTACTAGTGGCAGTTTTTAGCTGGCATGGGCAGGGTTGTGCAAAGCCAGGGGAGAAGTTATTTCTGCTCTGTCAGCTTTCCCAGGCACCTTAAGCAATTGCTGCTGGGGGTGGTTTTGATCAAACTCACATCAAATGTGTTCTCCCTCCTGGACATTGTCACTTGTATTGCTGTCCTTGGAGATCCCGATACTGATCTAGATGGAGTCTCTCCTCTTTGATTCCCCAGTGATCCTGCCTCCAGCAGGCCATCTGGGAGCTTTAAGGACTGTGGATCACCGTCACTAGACATGCATGGCAATGGGATTGGGAAAAAAACAGCAAAAACAGTGTTTTTGTCCTGGTGTTACCCCATACAGAGCCACAGGAAGGGGGAGGTCACATCTTCAGCTGTCCTGGGAGCAAAACACTTAAGCATGATCAAGGGCTCAGGCCCTGTTTTGGGGCAGCTCAAGAGACTGCCGTGCTTCTTTGCCTAGCTGGCCCCTTGCAAAATGTGACATTGGCCGACGAATGAAGCAGTGCGTTAGCCAGAGTGCAAATTTCACAGTCAGATCAGAGCAAACATCGAGGGTTCCCCAGAAAAGCATTTCAGGTCTGACAAATCCTGCTCAATCGTCTTACTAAGAAGAGAGTCAAGCAGCATTCAGCCTAGCATGTGAAATCATCTTATCGGGCAATTGTCGCTCCCAAAAAGTGTCTTCTGAGGCACTGAGCATCAGCTGTGCCTGTCATCTCCCAGCTATTTGAGCAGCAACAGCTCTCGGTCCTCCAGTCTCTGCAAACCACCTCCCACATCTCGTATCTCCACAAGGCCAAGGAAGAGCAGGCTGGATTTTTTTCCAGGCTCTTCCTGGTAGCGATGCTCTGGAGCAGGCCAGCGTTATGTATTTGAGCCGTAGGTTGTCGTTTAAACTCAATGCATCCCGAGGCCAGGGCAGCAGGTGGTTTATGCAGCCATGGAAATGACAACACAGCCCTGCGGTCTTACAAAGGTTGATTCAGCAAGCCTTGGAGAAAGAGGTGGAGGGCAACCATGAAAATAAGAGCAGCCAGATGAATTTTGGCTCCAGAGGTGGGGGAAGATAAAGGGACTGGTTCCCCCTCCCTTTGTTTGCAGTGCCCAGGCTAGCGTACTCGATCCGGGTTTTGGGAGGCGTCGGACTCTGCAGCCTCATGCAGATCTGGGCTGCTGGACCGGCAAACCAAGCTGCCACATCAGCTCAGCTCATATCCACACCTTCCCAAAGCACGCATCAGGCTTAGCTTCAGGCAGGTTTTCCTTTGCCCTCCATGTCATGTTTGCAGCACGCTTCGGGCAAAATTTTCATGAAGTACAGGCATTTCACGTCAGCAAGGCTTGGTCCTGCAAGGGGCCCTGCATGAATGACTCATGGGACATCTTACAAAGATGGGATGCCATCAGCAGGGACAGAAACCCTAATGAGCCCTGTCGTCTGTCAGAGACCACTGGGTAACAGCTAAAATCACGTGTGACACAAGGTCATTCACATAATCTGGCCCATTTCTGCGTACCTTCTGTCCCTCAGGAGGGTGCGTCCCCGCGCTGGCTGAGCAGGCGTTGCGTTGCCCTCTCGTATGTCCCCCGCCAGGCACACGTACCCCGCAGCTGGGACAAACGCCTCCACCACAGACCTGGGTGTCTCTCTGAATACAAGGCTGTCGCCTCCTCACCATCAGCTGCAATTTTGTTGTCAACTGGTGGAAGAAAAGCCTAATCTGTTCCTGTTCCTTCCCAGCAACAAGACAACTTCCCTCCTCAAGTGGCTGTCAGAAATTTGAGCAATGAAGCTGCTAAGTGCATAAAAGTACTCCCTGGTGCCCCGATCGGAAGAGTTGTGTGCTGCAGAGACAGACACAGGACCATCTGGGTCTCTGCGTCTCTAACAGCACGAACGGGGCCTCAAGCCCCTGCAGCCTCTGGGGAGGCTCACTCAGCAGATGAGGACAGCCAGGGAGATGGAGAGCAAAGCGGGGATGGAGAGAGAAAGAGCTGCCTTGCTTTTGGTGGTTGGCCCCAGCCATGCCCTGGCGTCTGGGCCAGGCTCCTCGCTGTGGCCATGGCCAGTTTGCACGGCCCTGGTGGTGCCCAGCCCTGGTGATGATTTGGGAGCTTTCTCCCCCACAACACCTGGTCCCCTACAGCAGCCCACCTGCCCCCTCTGCACAGGCACTGCCCGCTACCCAGCGCTCACCCGAGCTGCGGGAGGCAGGGAGTCTCCCAAGCCACATGTCCGTCTCTCATTAACTTCAGCTAATTAAGTGACTGGCTGACAAGTAGACGTATGAGAAATCAACGTGGCGGCTTTCTGCGGGAACCTGAGAACACATGCTGGAACAGGCAGCACCAACGCACGTGGCTTTCAAATGTCCCCTCCAGAACGTGCGTGCCTCGTGGCTATGCTCTCGCTGACCCTCTGGGTGGGAAGAACTTGGCTGTTGGGGGGTCAAGGTTGGCAGCACCAGGCTTAGGCAACAGGACTCCACTCCCGACTGCCTACCCTGGCTGTTGTAACTGTGAATCTGCGGTTGAAAGTCCTCCAAGCTATTCATGTAGTTCTCCTGGGGTGATCAGTGGAAGCTGGGTGGGCGACAAGCTGCACAAGCGCATCGTTCCTTCTGTTGATTCAGGAATAAGTGTCTGTCTGTCCAGGCAGCGCCAGCATGATCTAGGTGGGCAGCAGGGTTGAGGTGGGCAAGGTCTCTGGGTTGGAAGGTCTCTGGATTGGAAGGTCTCTGGTCCAACCTGTTCTCAGAGGGCCAACATCAAAGCTAAACCAAGTTGCTCAGGAGAGCTTTGAACATCTCCAAGGGTGGAGGTAGCTGGCCTCATTCTTTCACTCAAAAAAAAAAAAAAANCACTGGAGACACCGTTCCTGGCTACGTGTAGTACTTCTCAGCTATTCCAGCTCCAGCTTGTGGGTGATCTGGGCACAATGATGCCTCCTTAGCTGCAAGATCTGTGATCTAGGTGGGCAGCAGGGTTGAGGTGGGCAAGGTCTCTGGGTTGGAAGGTCTCTGGATTGGAAGGTCTCTGGATTGGAAGGTCTCTGGTCCAACCTGTTCTCAGAGGGCCAACATCAAAGCTAAACCAAGTTGCTCAGGAGAGCTTTGAACATCTCCAAGGGTGGAGGTAGCTGGCCTCATTCTTTCACTCAAAAAAAAAAAAAAAAAAAAAAAAAAAAAAAAAAAAAAAAACAGTGTTAAAAAGGAAAGAACAAAGTTTTGACAANGCTTCAGGCAGGTTTTCCTTTGCCCTCCATGTCATGTTTGCAGCACGCTTCGGGCAAAATTTTCATGAAGTACAGACATTTCACGTCAGCAAGGCTTGGTCCTGCAAGGGGCCCTGCATGAATGACTCATGGGACATCTTACAAAGATGGGATGCCATCAGCAGGGACAGAAACCCTAATGAGCCCTGTCGTCTGTCAGAGACCACTGGGTAACAGCTAAAATCACGTGTGACACAAGGTCATTCACATAATCTGGCCCATTTCTGCGTACCTTCTGTCCCTCAGGAGGGTGCGTCCCCGCGCTGGCTGAGCAGGCGTTGCGTTGCCCTCTCGTATGTCCCCCGCCAGGCACACGTACCCCGCAGCTGGGACAAACGCCTCCACCACAGACCTGGGTGTCTCTCTGAATACAAGGCTGTCGCCTCCTCACCATCAGCTGCAATTTTGTTGTCAACTGGTGGAAGAAAAGCCTAATCTGTTCCTGTTCCTTCCCAGCAACAAGACAACTTCCCTCCTCAAGTGGCTGTCAGAAATTTGAGCAATGAAGCTGCTAAGTGCATAAAAGTACTCCCTGGTGCCCCGATCGGAAGAGTTGTGTGCTGCAGAGACAGACACAGGACCATCTGGGTCTCTGCGTCTCTAACAGCACGAACGGGGCCTCAAGCCCCTGCAGCCTCTGGGGAGGCTCACTCAGCAGATGAGGACAGCCAGGGAGATGGAGAGCAAAGCGGGGATGGAGAGAGAAAGAGCTGCCTTGCTTTTGGTGGTTGGCCCCAGCCATGCCCTGGCGTCTGGGCCAGGCTCCTCGCTGTGGCCATGGCCAGTTTGCACGGCCCTGGTGGTGCCCAGCCCTGGTGATGATTTGGGAGCTTTCTCCCCCACAACACCTGGTCCCCTACAGCAGCCCACCTGCCCCCTCTGCACAGGCACTGCCCGCTACCCAGCGCTCACCCGAGCTGCGGGAGGCAGGGAGTCTCCCAAGCCACATGTCCGTCTCTCATTAACTTCAGCTAATTAAGTGACTGGCTGACAAGTAGACGTATGAGAAATCAACGTGGCGGCTTTCTGCGGGAACCTGAGAACACATGCTGGAACAGGCAGCACCAACGCACGTGGCTTTCAAATGTCCCCTCCAGAACGTGCGTGCCTCGTGGCTATGCTCTCGCTGACCCTCTGGGTGGGAAGAACTTGGCTGTTGGGGGGTCAAGGTTGGCAGCACCAGGCTTAGGCAACAGGACTCCACTCCCGACTGCCTACCCTGGCTGTTGTAACTGTGAATCTGCGGTTGAAAGTCCTCCAAGCTATTCATGTAGTTCTCCTGGGGTGATCAGTGGAAGCTGGGTGGGCGACAAGCTGCACAAGCGCATCGTTCCTTCTGTTGATTCAGGAATAAGTGTCTGTCTGTCCAGGCAGCGCCAGCATGCCATGGTCTTATGGGCAAGCTAGTTACTGACTGCTGTAGCAGTTGGTTGGTTGTGTGTTTAGAGACGATCGTTTTCCTGGCCCACTGGAGACACCGTTCCTGGCTACGTGTAGTACTTCTCAGCTATTCCAGCTCCAGCTTGTGGGTGATCTGGGCACAATGATGCCTCCTTAGCTGCAAGATCTGTGATCTAGGTGGGCAGCAGGGTTGAGGTGGGCAAGGTCTCTGGGTTGGAAGGTCTCTGGATTGGAAGGTCTCTGGATTGGAAGGTCTCTGGTCCAACCTGTTCTCAGAGGGCCAACATCAAAGCTAAACCAAGTTGCTCAGGAGAGCTTTGAACATCTCCAAGGGTGGAGGTAGCTGGCCTCATTCTTTCACTCAAAAAAAAAAAAAAAG
>VYXH01000384.1:223035-259625 GCA_013397275.1 Burhinus bistriatus
AGAAAATAAAGCAGTGTTAAAAAGGCATGACTACAGTTCTGAAAGAGATGCGTTGTGCAACAATGAAAACCACCTTTTGCCATGCTGAGTCTGAGCAGCAGTAGGAAGTGAGCACTGGACTTGACGCATCTCTGCTCCTGGAGATCTGGCCCTGTCAAGAAGAAGTGCCCTGGAGGATGTCCCCTGTCCTCCAGCGTGTCCTGCCTGGATCTCTCTGGAGCTGATTGCTGATGCCCTGGAAACAGCAAGCTCCCTTGGTCCTTGCAGTGCTGGTCACTTGTCCGAGTCATGAGAGGGGTTTCTGCCACGTCGTGTAACCAAGCAGTACAGTATAGATTGGAGATGGCAGGTTTTGTTGCGAGTATATTCAGGATTTCCACTGCACTGTGACTGTGCAGATATTCAGGTTCAAAATGAATGCAAAGGTCAATGTAGGTTGTCACCAGTCGTTCCTGGTGCCATCTGATCCCACAAGAGAGAAAAGTCTGGTGGAGACAGGAGAGCTGGGAGTCCCAGCTCCTTACACTTCTGCCCGGTGCTGCACCCATCTTCTCATGCGGCCTTGGACAAAAAAATACCTGTAGAGAAATATCCCCCTGTTGGACTGTGTTCTGCTCCTGTCACCCTGTGCTAGACTGTGCTAGCTCGTCACATATGTACCTGTCCCTGCACATGCGTGAGATTGCTCACGGGGTGCCTTCCCCAGCCGGCATTTTTTCTCTGAGCATTAGATTTCTCACCTTTGCCACTGTATGAAGCCAGTTTGCTCGCCCATTGACAGGGGACATTCAGCCCCATCCTGCTAGTGCCGTGTCCCTGCTGGGGTCACTTGCAGGCAGGCATGTGGGTGCTCTCTCTTGCCCATTCCAGAGACGTGCCCAGAAAACGCAGGTGGGCTGGCATGCTTTTGCCAAGTACTCATCACCTCCCCAGAGCGGCTATTTGCTGTCCGTGACACTGAGCTGGCATCAGCAATCACATTGCTCTCCATGGCACACGGGATACCGCAAATGCCAAAAGCTTGCCCAAGCTGAAAGGGAAATGGGAGAAATCTGCAGAGCATAGGTAAATACATAGAAACCTGGTCTGGCTAGGAAACCCCCGAGACACAAATATCCGGTGGCTGGGAGAGCATCGGTTGGAAATACTCTCTATATGCCCATCCTGCTTTTATATCCTCCTACTCCAAGGTGCTCTTGGCAGTTGTCAGAAGAAGAGGCTGTGCTGGATGGCCATTGGGTCCGATCGGGTGTAGCAGTTCTTCCCTTGGTGCGCCATCCTTAGAGCATCACCAGCCAAGAGGACTTTTCCATGGGCTATTGTAACTACGGGCTGTGTGGGAATGCTCTGTTAAAAGACCTTTACAGTTCGAATGAAATAGCATGGTTTGAAACGAAAATTAAATCCTGATGGAGAGCACTGGGCTTGGAGCGAGGGCAGAGATTTGTACGCCGTGTTCATGAAGGTACCATCCTTCTCTTGTTTCTGCTGGATGTCAGCAAGAGGAAAAGAGCTGGAGCTGCAATTCTGCAAGATTAGTTTCATTCTTTGATTTCTGGTACATGGAAATGAGATGAAACTCATTCCCTCAGCAATTGCCTTGGCTACAGACTCAGGGAAGAGCAATTTCTGGTAGAGAAAAGCAGACATTTGGATGCATCATGGTCACCCTCCGCCTTCATGCCAGAGCAGGGCTCTTCAGCTCGGGTGAAATGGACTCGACGCCAATGGAAGGAAAACCCCGGCAGCAGCAGTGGTTTGCTGCAAACTCGCCCCATGGTGTCACTGGAGCTGCCTGCAGCAGGCAGGGAGGAAGGCAGGAGGTCTTGCCAAGCCTGGTGGTTTGGGCTAACACAAAGCCTGGCTCGGCAGAGGGACCTTTAGCCCCATGCACCCAAATCTGTGGGAGAGATGCTCCAGAAATTGCTCTTTCCCACCTGCAGTGGGACAAGGCAGGAGAAAAATACGCCAGCTTTTTCAGGGGCTCTGGTGTTGCACACTAATGGGCCCTTGAGTGTTTGGCTTAAATACTCAGCTCCTGGAGACGTTAGATTACGGCAGAAACACCACTTTTGTCCCCAAATCAAAGCTCATTTTGTGAGGATTTGAGGGACAGCTAGGAAACACCATCTAGGTTGACCCCAGATTCGCATGAGGTGAAGGAAATGTGTAATGCTTTAGGGACTGCTTTAATCCTCTGTTTTAACCTTCTGGTTTTTCCCTCAGTCTCGTGGGTTTGGGACTCCTGGTTTCTGGCCCTGCAGTGACTCAGCAGTGGGGGTTTCAGGGCGCTATACAGCGTCCCTTTCATTTTCTGTTTACACAAGCGCTGTCACGTCTTGCGCTGAAAGAGCCCCTGAGTCACAGGAGAGGGGGATTTAAAATGCAAATTTCAGCACGTGCTTTTGCTGTTGGGACTTCGGGTCTCGACAGGCTTCATCCCACTGTGTCCAGCTGGGGAAACCAAGGGGCAGACTCAGCACTGCAGCCGCATGGCTCCGTGAGCCTTAGCAAGCTGCCCTGGCTCTGCCAGGGGCTCCTGGTCTGCCTCATTCGCACCGCGGGTCGTTAACGCCCGAAAATCAGCCTCGCACAGCAACACACACCTCTGAAAAAGCGGGCTGCGGGAAGAAGGCTTGCAAAACTGGACACTGAACACAGCGGGAGCACAGGACGAGGTGAGGTCACTGGGAATCCACAGCCGGCACAGGCAGCCCCACGCTAGCGCGATGCTGCTCACATCGCCACAGCCCACGCCATTCCCGCAAATCTCAGCCTGGGAGAGGACCAAGAAGCAGAGATCGTGTCAGAGGGTCCGCATAGAATCGTGGAATTGTCTAGGTTGGAAGGGACCTCTAAGATCATCGAGTCCAACCATCAACCTAACACTGCCAAAACCACCACTAAACCATGTCCCTCAGCACCACGTCTACACCTCTTTTAAATACCTCCAGGGATGGCAATTCCACCACTTCCCTGGGCAACCTGTTCCAATGCTTGACAATCCTTTCGGTGAAGAAATTTTTCCCAATATCCAATCTAAACCTCCCCTGGCACAACTTGAGGCCGTTTCCTCTTGTCCTATCGCTTGTTACCTGGGAGAAGAGACCGACCCCCCTCTCGCTACAACCTCCTCTCAGGTAGTTGTAGAGAGCAAGAAGGTCTCCCCTGAGCCATACATGTCCCAGGTTACTGTAGAAAGCAGTCCTTACTCTAGCACAGGATAAATTGTGCCATTGCCTGGTCTTTCTCCTTCTCCACTGATCAAACCCTGCCGCGTGGTGTCATGGTTTTGGCTGGACTGGCCATTGAGACGAATGACAGACGCTCTCCCCATCCTCTCTGTGCACGGAGAGGAGGGAGAGAGAGAAAGAGACTTGTAAGTTTAGAAAAAACAAAACCACTTTATTGAAATATTAACAACAAAATAAAAAAGAAAATAATTAAATATATGCAATATATACAAAACCATATCAAGCTCCCAGGATGACAGTCACGTCACTGGCTGGCACTGGGAAAGTCCCAGACTGGACTCACTGATGGACAGGAACTGGATTCTGGATCGGGGTTCAGGATCAGGGTCAAAGGCAGACAAATGGACAGAGTCCTCCTCGGACGTCGTCCATTGAAGAAAGAGAGCTGACCCTTTGATCCCTCAACTTTTATACTGAGCATGAGGCAGATGGGATGGAATACCCTGTTGGTCAGTTTGGGGTCACCTGTCCTGTCCGCTCCTCCCCGCAGGTGTGACCCCTCTGCGCTTTTCCGCTTCCCACCCTCCAACGGGGCAAGTAACAAAGTTGGCTGCCCTTGATCATTACAGCAATAAGGATAAGCAAGAGCCTCTCTGCATCCCATTCCTTGGCATAAATTACAACAGATCAGGTCTTATCACTCCGAGAGCAAACAGTTTTCTGCACAATATGCTGTTAATTTCAGAGAGTTCAGTCAGTTTTAAGAGGCTCAGCTGCAAGGTAAAATTGCTGAAAAGAAAATGGGCGCTGTTTTACCTCAAACCAGGACACGCGGCCACACGAGTGCGGGACCCTGCGGAGGGGCTTTGCAGCAGGCAAAAGGCAGCCCAACGGGGATCAGGCGTGCTCGAAGAACAGCCTACGTCGTTTTCACATACTTGCTGTTTCTCAAACAGATGTGATCTCCGACACCGTTAGGAGGAAATCCTTTCCTCTGGGATTGCAGTCTCATCCCAGGGACAAATTTGCCTCAGCAATTCTTGCTGATTGGAGATTCATCCAGAGAGCGGACTTAACCGTTTGTTCCTCCCCTGCCTCCCCCCCCCCCTGCTTTTTTCCCCCCACAACCTCGTACAGCAGAAACGGCAGCAGTGCACATGTCTACCCGACACGGAGCACTTGCTCGCACCCTAGACAGATCACTTGGAAAACTGCATAACAACCACACCTGCTGGCAGGGGCACTTCAAGCCCCGAGGCCACATTATTCAAGGAAACCCTACTGGTATTGGGTCTGAGCATCAGGAACAGCTTTTTTAATTGGCACCCAGGTTTGGTTTTGTGAGAGAGAATTGTTTGGTGGGGTTTTGAGGAATGCCACACACGGCAAGTCAGAGCACACCCATGGGAAGTTTACGTCTTGATACCTCTGCTGCCCTCAGAATTGATGAAGGCAGCTTTTTTAATTAACTTTCCTGAGAAAGGCTTTTTTTCCCATACACGGGGGCAGGGTGCAGTGTACATTTTAATGGGAGTTGTCAGGAAAATTATTGATTTTGTTAGTAATGTTTTTGAAATTGTGCCATTCTGTTAATTCTGTCAGGTCCTCTCTGATAGCTTGGCTGAGAGCATTTCTGCATCCTTCATTAGTTTTTTAATACACGATAATTTCCCCTAACTCATCAATGCAAAGCAAGATCAACTGCGGGCTTGGCAACTATTTTTCCTGGGTACAAACCTATTGCGGCAATAATTATAAACATATATAATTATAAAATTATTAGAGATATTGATGCCAAAATACAACTACACTGAGCCATGCTGCGTTGTTACACTTTTCACAGCCATGGCTTGCTCTTGAGTAAATGGTTTCATTATAAGCATGAAGGGCAAACTTAATACACTTCTGACTCACAGCAAACAGCACAAGAAATCATCGTGGCTGTTCCTCCAAGCGCTTGGCAGTGTTTGCTCTGAATGAGAGTAAAATGCCAAAGACTTGTCAGCTTAACAGAGGGGCTCTGGGTGGCAGTACAGCCGCACAAGGAGGGGAGAAAGCCAGAAATTCCGGCAGCGTGGCCTGAATTTCACTCCCCTAGAGCGTGGCTTTCTTCCATGTTTATGGGTTTTCAGTGCTGGGACCTGCCAGGAACAGCAGATCCTTCGTGATCGTATATTAGAGTAGCCTCGGGGCTGCTCCGACTTGTGCTGGCTGCCCGTGGAAAGCGCAGAGGAGCCGGGAATGGGACAAGAGGCGTTCTTTCGAAGGACGGGACAGACAGGCTTGGGCAGGGGGCAGCGACTGGGAAGCTTGTTTAAGGATGAGCATTTAGAGGAGGGCAGCCCCGTCAAGCGCGGGGAAAAAGCAAACCCAGCCAGGAGGTCGGCTGCAAGCAGTCACTGTGTCATCTTTGTATTTCTTGTTGTTATTGCCTTCTTATTTCTTGTCTGGGACAAGGTCAGAGCCAGGGGGAGGTCCCATCCCGGCAGGAATGCCACACGTGCGTGACAGTGAGCAGGGCGCTCCGGGCGGGAGCAGGGGCTGCTGGATTTCTGCCCCACGTCTTGTCTTTGCAAAGGCTTCGCACTGTAGGACAGACCACGTAGTGCGTCCCCGCCATGGACAAACCCCTTGTACCCCAGGGCTGGGTGTTTCTGGGATACTTAACATGAGTCCCTGAAAAGAGCTGGAAAACATCTTCCATGCTAATTTTTTCCCCCGATAAAGCAATTCGTTCACTCAATTTTTTCACTCCGGTTGGGTGCCCCAAGGAGCAAATCTGTCTGCTGGTGGCCAGAGCCTCCGGCAAGGCTTTCGCTCTTCGTGGTGCGTGCCGCACGGGCAAATTCCGCAACCCCAGGCCATGTGAGAAGAGACTTGCTGCACGACTCTCGAACAGGAGGGAACCAAACCTTCAGGGCCTGGGTGAGGATGTGCTGCTTGCGAAGGAAAATAAAAAAGTTAAATCTCACTGTCAGTGAAGCTTTCCTTCACCTTTCCCTAACCAGTAAGTCTTTCCCATATGTTCCCTCCACATAAAAAGTCCCGACTCCAGCATCCCTTTCAAATTGGAGCCTCCAAAGCCCAAACTGAGCGGCTGATCGTGACGTTGTGCATGGATCTGCTGTGCCTGGCGAGACGGACCCTCTTCCGTGCGCCGGGGCCGGTTGAAGCAGTGCATCGTGCTTTCAGGGGCTTGGTCTGTGCTGGTTCCCAGTGCTCGTGCGCCCAGGAGCCTACGCGGTGTGTGCAAGCTGTCAAGGGGCTGTTCTGCGCTCTGGATTTTCGGAAAGGGATGCGTCTTGCTGCCCCTGGGCCAAGGCACCTCTGGGAGAGGCTGGTCCAGTCTGCGTCATGGCCAACCGTGGCCACTGGCCATGTGGGGGTGGATGGCAACCTGCGAGCTGCTGGTGCTCGGACCCCGAGGTCCGTGCTCATCCTGAGGGAAGCTCAGCCCGTCGGCCCCCGCCCTTCGCTTTCGGCTGTGCTGCCCCTCCATCCTGTGCTACCAAACCCCCTGTCTTCTGTCCGCAGCCCCCTTCTCCTGCCTTTTCCACCCTCCTCCTCCTCCTGTTCCTGTCTCCCCTCCTCCCTTTTCCCCCCTTACTCTTGAATCTCTATTTCTTCTTCTCTGTTCCAGCAAAACGATATCAATCAAGGTGATAGATGATGAGGAGTATGAGAAAAACAAGACCTTCTACCTAGAGATCGGGGAGCCCCGGCTGGTGGAGATGAGTGAGAAGAAAGGTGGGGGACGTGCTCCGGGGCTGAGCCCAGCCTGTGTGTCCCTGTCTGGCTCACTCATGCCTGGCACCTGCAACACCGAGCTCACATCCCCGGCGCCTATGGAAAAGGGCAGGAGCGAGGACACTTCTAATCCCCCCTGAACTCAGCCTTTCCCCTGCCCACCAAGGTCCGACCCCAGCCGGGTGGTGGGGAAGCTCCTGCCCTTCCCCATACGCCCCAGGGTGGGGATGTACAGCTGCTTCCCCCCACCCGACCATCTCCGGCACCACGGCACCCGGGCGGACATGGAACTGCATGCGTGTGTGATGCCAATCATGTGTTTGCCTTTGTCTTGTGTTCCCACAGGAAATTCATTACCCTTAGAGTACTTGACCGTGAGGAGTATGAGAAAGAGTGCAGTTTCTTCCTTGTGCTTGGGGACCCGGTGTGGCTACGACGAGGAGTGAAAGGTGTGAGAGTAAAACCAGACCAGCTCTCGAGACGCTGCCGTCCGCTTTCTCTGTGTCTCCCTACTCTCACACTCCTTTCTCCTCGCACTTTGGCTCCCGGCCGTTTTGCCCTCCCTCCTTCGAAGCTTGGCCACTGCACCTTTTTGCTCTATTTTCTTTCCTCTTTCGTTTTGGGAGGACTCCGTCTCGCTCACGAGGGTCCCCCGGGAGCAAAGCGCCCTCCCGGGAGGGCCCCGGAGCACCCGGGCAGGGGACGATGGGCATCGCCAGCCCCCAGGGACGTTTTGAGAGCTCTGCCCCGCCGCGTGGCAGCTACACCTTCATTTAATCGAGTAGAAAATTCACTCTCAAGAAGTAAAAAGGCAATGCTGCATCATTTTTATCGGAGGATAAAATAGCCTTCACTTGAAATAAAATGCATGGCCAGAGCAGTAATTTTAGCCTTTTTATACTGGCACTAGGATCTGAAAATAGCTGAGAGTCACGGCACAAGCAGGTAATACCGTAAGATGCAATCAGTCTAGGAGAAATCAGGTTATACTCAGATAAAGTTTCATGGCTCTGCACTGGATAATAGCTCCTCATAGGAATCATAAAAACAATTTCCTCTTTCATCACATTTCTAAACCAACTGCAAAAAGACAGAGATCACTTATTTTTCCGTGCATTTTTTTTCTGCTGGGATATTAAGTGAAAATTAATGGCAACAGCTAATTCTGCGCACTATTGGCGGCTGAGCAAGAAGCAGTTTTAGAGTTACTTAAGATAATTAGTTGCCCTACAACAGACCCTTATTAAAGCCTCTGTAAAAAAATTGGCAGCAGCGTTTGGTCTGTCTGCCTTGGAGCTGCTTTCTAATTTCTGGGACATAAGCTCTCCCTCCAGCAGGCAGAGGGGATGTAATATATGATTTGTTCAGGACAGAGAAGGCCCCCGGCAGTCCCCACGCTGACTGGGGACACGCTGCAGTATTCCAGGCTAAAAACACATCCGGCAGCGATGCCACATTCCCCTTCAGCCCAGGTGCCGTCTAGGTCAGCTGCATCATCCCCTCCATCAGATTTCCTGCTGGTTTACGTGACTAGCTAGCAGAAGCAGGGCTGAAAAATCGGGCACGTCGGCACGGCCCAGGCTCTGCAGGTGGGATTTGTATCATTAAATGGTGCCAGTGGCATCTATGGAGCATAGCCAGTGTTGCCGGGATAAAGGGACACATGGACAAGTCTGCGGCTCCGACTTTGCCCAGCTTCACAGGGACCAACGCTGGCTCAGCCTTGGGAGTCTGGCAAGAGCAAATGCATTTTCCAAGCCCCCGGCTGTGAGAATCACGGTACCAACTCACGAGATCCCAGCTGAAGTTTTTAATTAAAACTAAAAGCAAAAGGAAGGCAAGGTCCTCATCTTCCTGGTCACAAAGATAACTGAGGAAACCTGAGGGGAGCTCAGCTTTGCAAACTCACTAGCTGGAAGGCAAGGCAAGATTTTAAAGGATGCTATTTGCTGCTTTGGCCATGCAATGATTTTTTTTTTTTTTNTTTTGCGCTTGGTTTTGTACAAGAGGCAGCGAGGCGGGGCGAGCTGTGTGCTTGGCACCCTGGAGACGAGAGCATCTCTGAAATGTCACCCTTGGGCCACGTAGCCGTGGTGGGGCTCCACGCCTCAGGGGCCAGAGACCCAGCGGTGCGCCAAGGGAGAAGCTTCTTCTTTTGTTTTGGAGACCTAAAATTTTGAGCGACAAGATCCTTGAGCCAAGCCGTGCCCTGGACTTTTCCTCTCTCATTGTATATGCCAGAAGCGCAGCTGCCTGCTGGAGCTATTGCTCCCCATTAGGCAGCTGGAGGAGGTCAAAGCCAGTAGCCGCTGCACATGGGACGTCTTGTGTCCTCCCCCGGGGCAGAACTGCCTCTGAGGCCAATGGAAGATCTTGCACATACAATTCAAAAGGGAAAAAATGAATTTTTCGGAGTGTGCCTTTTAATCCCATATCCACCCCATGTTTGCAATAGTTTTTATTTTAAATCCACAACCCCATGAAACGTTTCTGTTCCTTTATTTTTAGTGCCTTTGTCTCAACACTAATGGTATCCTGCAGCTTTACAGATCTGAAATCTCTGCCCTGGGATCTGGAGTCTTTCTGTGGATATCCCTTTTGATTTCATTATTCATTTACTTTTCTTCTTCTGTGTTTGTCTCTGTCTGTCTCCTTCACAGCCCTGTTGTTGAATGAGCTTGGTAAGCGCGCATTCGTTTTTCTTTTCCATTTTTCCAGTTTGTCTGTGTATTTTCGGAAGACAGTTGATTTTGTTTGACATTTTTCTTTGCTCATGACATTCTCTTTTAGGCTGGTCAGCACTATTAAAGTAAGCTCAGGTACCTAATGCCATATCTTTCCTTGGAGTAGAGCCCCAAAGTCACTAATGAGCGGTAACCCGCCGTGGCAAGGAGCATTTTTTGGGAGTGGCGTTGTTACAGCCCCAGTAAACCCACCGACACCCCAAATGGCGAACCCGTGCCGTGCAAATTAACCCATCGCCTCTTAGACTGGCGTGGCAGAAACAGGATTGCCTGCTGACTTAGGGATGCTTGGGGCTGGCCAGGAATGTTGGCCAGTCCTTTTTGAAGAGACGGTGCAAACTTTGCCTCCAGTCTTGGGGGAGATTTGGAGCCCACCCAGCCTCTGAATTTCCTTACTGGCCAACCCCAGGATAGGGCGGCTGGGGAGGGAAGGAAAGCCACCCTCGTTCCCCAAAGCGCCCCCCAAGCCCCAGGGCAGGCTCGCACTGGTTTTACCCGCTCCGCAGCATATGTTAGATACCGGGGGGGGGGGGGGGGGANTATTTGGTACGGCGGGGGGGGGGGGGTGGCAGCTTGCCGATATGGGTTGAAAAACCTGTGTTGAGGTCTCCCTGCACTATCCCTGGGGTCCGTGTCGTGGAGTAGCCCCCCATGTCCACAGTCCCCGGCCGTGGGGCAGGGAAGGACCACCACATCCCTGCGGGCTGCAGGGCGTCCGTGTTGCTGTGCTGATGCTAATCCTTTCTCTCCCTCTCTCTCTCTCTCTCTTTTTCTCATTTTTGGTTTCATCTAGGTGGCTTCACCATCACAGGTATGGATTTCTGCTCTCCCCCCCATCTTCCCCCTTCCCTCCTCTTAATGGCCATATGCTCACCCTGCTCTTTCCTCTTGGTTTCCTCTTTGCTTTTGTTCTGTCCTGGAGGGAAACTCTGGAAGGGTAAGAAGGTGCCATGCCGTGGCCCCGCTGCCCCAGACGGTCACACTAACACCGTGTCCTCTCACAGAGTGCTCTGCCTGCCGCACACACCTAACCCCCACCTCGGGGAGGGAGACCCCTCACCCCTGAAGCGACAAGCAGCCCCCCCTCCATCTCTTGGAGCAGGGAGGGGGCTTCTCCACTTGGTCCAGCCTTCCTCTCCCTGCCGCCCACACAGGAGGTGCGCACAGGGCTCTGCACGGCGCAGGGAGCCTGTCCTCGCTCCCCAGGCAGCAGCCAGGGTGCCTGAGCACCGCGGGAGGTGTGGGACCCCATGGCTGCTTCAGGCACGCAGCAGCTCCTTGCCCTTCCCACCAGCAAGACCCATCAGCAGGGTTTGCTCGGCCGTCGTTAGCCAGCCCAGCGGCCATCGTTAGGCCAAACACTGCAGGAGGAGAAGGTCCCAGGTCCTGCAGAGCAGCCCCTCAGGAACCCTGGAAACAATAATTCAGACTAACCGGGCTCTGGTCCCTTTGACCAGCAGGAGAAGAAAGGCTTTGGTGCTGCCCGTGCAGACAAGGGGCAGATGGCAAGGGAGTGACACTAACCCCGTGTGAACTAGGAGTTTAGTTTACTAACCGCATGGCAGCGGTTTGCACAGGGCATACGGTCCCTCCTGCTCATCTCCTGCTGATTGCTTTGATAGGCAAACCTATCTTCAGGAAGATCCAGGCTAGAGACCATCCTCTTCTTTGCACCGTGGTCACCTTCCAAGGTACCCATAGCGTGATGCCCAAGGGCTATGGCTGACTGGGGCGTTTGCCTACTGACAGTTTAACTCCTGTCTCCGGTGAATCCAGCCCTTTGTAGCCCTGGTGTCCTTCTGCTCATTCCTGGGGTGAACTGGAAGGGAGCTCAGTGGGGGATCTGCGCAGGGGCAGTGAGAAAAGCCACGCTGCCTGGTGTCCCCACGCCCCAAAGGTTGCCCACGGCGGTGCAGACCTGCTCCATTGCTCTTGTAGTCTCTCCGTTGCCCCCTCTCTCAGGGTCTGGGGTCAGGCCATGCCCTGTGGATGGCTCCTCACACCTGTACGGCCCCAGCGCTGTTTCCTCCGGCCCCACCATTGCAGCAGGAGTTTCATGCTCTCTGGCTGCCAGCCCCCTCCCCAAGGTAAAGCCCTGCTCAGAAGGAAGCAGAGCCAGGATTTCATACCCGTCTCAGCCCTGGAGCTGCTGGCAGCTCTCTGTGGTTGTAACAGGCTGATGGAAATGTCCTGACCGTGCCCCGATGCGGACCTGGAGAGCTGGGAAATGGAGCAGCCTTAGTGGTGATCTTTCTCCTCCCAGCATCCCTGTGGGAGAGGCAGCAGATACTGGGCAATAAGCTATTCCCCAGCCCTGAGGGTGAACTGGACTCCTTCCGAGGTTGGACAAGTTGCAGACCTCTTGCTAGCATTTTCCAGCAAAGCTACCTTGTTCCATGACCTCCTCCTTCTCAGCTGCTCTGTCGCTCATGGTTCCCCCCCGGTGGCTTCCTGACCTCCCCCACTGACGGGAAGCCAGCTCCAGAGTGACCAGCCGGGCCTGGCTCACCAACGGGCTCTTTGCTTTGCAGAGGAGAATGAAGAAAAGCAGCCACTGACCAGCAAGGAGGAGGAAGAGCGCCGAATCGCGGAGATGGGGCGCCCAGTCCTAGGGGAGCACACGAAGCTCGAAATCATCATCGAGGAGTCCTATGAGTTCAAGGTACTGTCCATGTCCCCTGTCCCTGCTCTTCTTCCCTTCCAGCTGGGGACCCTCCTTTGGGGCTCGCACGGCATTGGCAAGCACGTCTTAATGGCATCGCAGCAAAGCGAGGCAGCTCCTGGCATCATGAGGTCTCAGAGCAGGACCAAGGGACGCCTTCAAAGGTAGCTGAGCCAAGGCATGACAAAAGGGTGAGGGTCACTCCAGTGAGGCAGCGGTGGGTTAAAACACACTCTGCATCCTCACTCTGTCCATTAGCCCACAGCCATGGTCCTTGCGGGATGATCTCAGACTTTCTGTCCCCCTCGCTGGCTGTGGTTGTTATTATACAAGCACATCAGTCTGGTGAGCCTAAGAGCCCACTGGGCTCCAAAATGCCGCAGGTTGCTTTAAAATATAACCTCATTCTCACAGTCATGTGCTACACTCAAGTCCTACTTACAGGCGGTCTTGAGGCTGAGACCCCCGGCGCAAAGGGCCGATACCCTAAATGGCTGTGAAGTTAAGCTGCCGTGAATGCACGTGCCAGACCAAGAGCTGAAAACTGGCCATTTCATTATGTTTTCCATTTTTCCGCAGTATAAAAAAAAATAACAGACCACTCTTCCTGTGTCACAGCGGTGGCTGCCCTCCCTTCCGTGGTTTTGCTGCCCACCACGGCGTGCGTCCGAGGCATCGCAGCGTGCGGGCAGCCCTCAGGCTGCCTACCCAGGAGCGTATCCTACCCGCTGCTGCCACAGCACCTTCCCTGCTGGCGCTGAGCTCCAGCTCCTGAGCAGCACAGAGAGCTACAGCCCAGCTCCGCAAATGGGACTTGATCAAGTCTCAGTTCGGGCTTTGAAGCAGCCCGGTAAAAATTCTTCCCAAGGCGTTGGGAACACCAGGAGCTGTGGCACCTCAGCACTATTTGCTGTTAAACCTCTGCTGAGGTGGTTCAAACTCCCGTCACGAGCAGGTTTTCAAAAGGTCTTTCTGAGCAGCAGCGAGGGGAATTGCAAGTACTTAACATTTGCTTTCACTTGCCGGGGCTCTTGATCCGAGCTTAAAATCTACTAAGCTTTTTCCGTAAGTGCATGGCTGAAAGCACTAGTGCCGGTGGGTTTTAGCCCAGCACCTCCAGCCTGGTAGCCCCTAATTCTCTCCTCTGCGTCTCCATCCACAGAACACGGTGGACAAGCTCATTAAGAAGACGAACCTGGCCCTGGTGGTTGGCACAAACAGCTGGAGGGAGCAGTTTATTGAGGCTATTACTGTCAGCGCGGGTGAGTTCGGACCACAGCTCCAGGTGAATTACGGTCAACCCCGCTCGCGTCGCGGCTCGGCTGTATCGGCAATGCAGAGCGTAGTGGAGCAGCAGAAGGCAAAACAGGTGGCGGGAGTTATTTACAGCGTCTGCATACGTAAGACAGCTGATTAAACCCTTTCGTGAGGTCACCTTGTCCCATGTGCAGGAAACCTCCTGCATTAAGTGTGCCTGTAGCACCCGGCAGAGAAACACCCTGGCTGTTACCAGACGGCAGCGGGGAGAAGTCGTTTCAGCGAGCGAGATCCGGGAGGCGAACGCAGCGTTTCGATTCAGAGCGGCGTAAACGATGCTGGCGGGAAGCAGCAGCGCTCCCCATCCCTGGTGCTCCCCGTACTGCTGCGGTGAGGACGGCACGGTAGCGAGGGTGCTAGGCCCTGAAGACAGCCACCAAGTCCCCCTCTCTCTGGGCCAAAATTTGCCCTTGACGCCCTGCTTTCAGGAACTCCCGCTCTTCCAACCAGCTGTGGCTGGAGGTTATGGCTCAGCAGCCCAATAGCTGCAGCAGCCTGTGATATCTGTAGTCATATCTGGTCATATCTTCCCTCTCTTGGAGAACTGCCTTTCCCTCAGAAATGCCCTGTTGTACCGTTCCCGCGGGCGCCAGTGCCGTGTTTACCAGTACGCCCAGTATAGGATATATGAGCATTCCCACATCTGTGGAAGCTGGAAGAAAGAAGGTCTCCTCCAGGTGTGGTTTTAACAGCTGGAGACGCTATAACTCACTGGCTGGATGTTACAACCTCAGAGCCCAGCCTAGGCTGCATGTGTGCACGCGTTAGGGCAAAATCAACCGGCTTAAATTAAATCGCTGGGGAAGGCAATTTGAGCTCATCTGTCTAATTGTGCATTGAAATGCATGGGAGAACGCTCACACTTCCTACCTCAAGCTCTGCTGTACAGGGTAACCTCTGCCCACACAAAGTAATTAAAAGTGATGGCCGTGCCACTTACCCTCCGCCTCTGAAAACGAGGACAGGACATTGTGCAGCAGCTATCTCCTCAAATTGCGATCCCTCCTCTTGTAGCACAGTTATTCTTAGAGCCTCCAGCCAAGAGCCTCCCATTATTTCGGATACAGCATGAACATATCATGCAAGACAACCCTTGCTGCAGGTTTTGTAGCTAATATGGCTAAACTAATCTGTGCCAGAATCAATTATTTAATTGCATCCCATAGTAAAGCAAAGATAATCACTGGTACTTGGATCCCATCTCTGTGACACATGTAAAGACTGAAGTTACGTGAAAGCCCTGCTGCCAGCGTGTCTTGGATATACAGCCGCCATCAGTGCTAACAGGATGATTAACAAACATTTAATGAACGTGGCCTCTTTCGGTGGATATGAGCTGTGGCTTGCAGTTGGGGAAGAGTAGTTTGTCTTGGAGGTCTGAACCTACTTGTTTTGCCAGGATTGAGCTCCTCAAGCTTTGTGCCAAGCAAGTTAAAATGCCTCAAACACTGGAGTTTGCGTTTGAGTTTTTCCCAGCAGCCCGCCATGGAGAGCAGGTGAAAGTCACACGTTCCCCTTTCAAAATGGAACGTTCCAGCTGAGAAAAGAAACATTAAAACCCCATTTCCCACCCAACGAGCAGCTGGTGGCAATGTTGGCGGGGAGGCTGAGCAACGGAGCAGCTCCCGTGTCGTGCCGTCCCGTGCTGTCCGTGGGGCTGAGCTGGAGCCTCTCGCCCATAGCTACCTTCGGTGTGCACCCAACAGCCCATAAAGTTTCTTCCACAGCAAAAACATCCTGGGGTTTATGAGCCTGTTGCTGAATGCACCCCTGGGTCACCATCCAAATTCACTCTGCGTTTCCAGTCACCTTCACAGGATTTGGCCAGCTCTTCGAAAGAGAGACATTATTGCTGCTTAACAAAATGATAGACAGATCTGGATGACTGTTATGACAGTGGCACTCATGTTCATTTTTCAGTCTGTTTTATCATCTCCATAAAGATTTAGATCCACGACAGTCCTGCTGCCGTGCAGCTTGGGAGAGAATTAAAATACCTGCTGCAAAATTACGGCGTGAGCACAGCACGGTGTATCCTGCCAGTACCAGCTTTTGTGCAATGAGCCAAAAAACAGGCCAGCATCGGCTTCCCAGGCTGAAAAAAATGTTTCTTGTCTCCACAACAATGCATAGGAACAGGGTCTTTATATCTGCCAAAATAATAACGCCGTGTTGCTGATTAGCTACTGTTTCTGCCATAGTGAGTTTGAAGCTTTAAATCCAAGCAATACATGATTTTCCATCAAGTTATTGTCGAGACATCAAGTTTCCCACTGCCTCTATCTTATGTGTTGGTCTTGATCTCCAAAGGTGCTTTAGAGACGAACGACGTCTGCAAAGTTGCAGCCCAACAGGGTGCTGAGTAGGACTTTTCCCTGGGTGGTCATGGCTTTATTTAGCCAAATATTGAAAACCTCCGGAGATGATGTCCATCAGCCAGGGTATGTGTCCTAGGGCTGCCCCACCCACCCAGAGGAGATGTTTCTCCTGATGTTACCATCCAAGCTGCAGTTTGCGGCCGTTGCCCCTTGTTGCATCACTTGTCAGCGAGGAGGGGAGTTTCGCTCCATCCTCTCTATACGTGCCTTCCAAGAGGCTGGAGGCTGTTGCTCGGTCCCCTCTTACCTCCTCTTCTCCTGATTCACCAAGCCAGCTTCTTCCAGCTCTCCCCATAAGCAACGCCCTCCAGGCTCCAGTCATCTTGGTGGCCCTACTGAATCCCCTCCAGCTTCACCCCAGCCTTCACGTGGATGCCATAACTCCCGTGTACAAATATCTGCGTTAGAGGTTCTCTCCTGCCTTGCTCTCCCTGCCTCCATCCCTACCCTGTCCCCTACAGCGGCATCTCAGCTGAGACCCCTAAGGGTGCCAGCAGAGTGCTGGGCCAAACCAAGAGAAGGTTGACTCCCCTTATAGGTTACCAAATCTCTTGAGGGTGATCACAGCCTGGGTGATCTCTTTTCCTTTTCTTGTTCCCATGTGCTGCGTGCACTCTCTGTGGGACCACAACGGGGAACAGCCAAGAGGTGAAACTTCAGGGCACAGGGTTTGGCCTCCACTTTCCCAGGAAGGGTGGCATGTCTTGATCCCCCAACGGGTTTTTCATCGCCACCTTTGCGATGAGGCAGAAAGCAATCATTGCTACGAGCAGCAACAGAGCAAGCAGCTCACCAGCAGCTTCCCCCAGTAACTCTGTTGTCGTGGCACAGAGCCACCACTTGAACATGGGGTTAATTGATACCCACGTGTTGGTAGGCAGCGTACAGCAAGGCCATTTTGTTCTCCCTGTGGGAGGCTTTATACATTTTGTTATTCAATCAAACATCCACATTGTGGAGGAAGATGTGAAAGGAGGAATGTTCACTCTGGCCAGCAGTGGGGCAGATGAAAACAGCAGAGTCTCA
Organism: Burhinus bistriatus; assembly: GCA_013397275.1. NCBI lineage: Eukaryota > Metazoa > Chordata > Aves > Charadriiformes > Burhinidae > Burhinus > Burhinus bistriatus. Next base: position 240,104 of record VYXH01000384.1, read on the forward strand.
TTCAAAAAACTTACGCCAGCCGGATCAGTACTGCGGCTGCCAGGAGAAGCAGCTTTTCCCAGGCACAGAGCCATCACCCCCTTCAACCCAGTGTCTGGCGAGGTGGGACCTTGTCCCCTCGCCCACTGCAGAAGCTCAAGTTTCACTGGGTATGCTTGGCTGCTCTGGGACTTGGCCCCTTTTTTCCACCATCCCGAGATGTCCTGCCAGGAAGGAGACCCAGGCTCGCTCATGCTATCTGAAGGAGATGGACCGCCCGTTGCATCCTCCCCTTGGTAAGGAGCTTCTGCCAACAGCTGTGCAGGCAGAGCTGGTGGTCCACATCCTTGGAGGGAAAAAAATGTGTCAAAGACAATGACAAATCACCAACCCGAGTGCAAGAGATGTCTTTAACGCAACTCACAATGTCCTTGGAATCCCTGACATCCATGACTTAGAAACCTGTCCTTGTTCCTTCAGGGCAAAAGGAAGGCTCCCACCAATTTCACTGGGAGAACATCACCTTCCCTTCATGTGGGGGGGTGGCTCGAGCGTGAGCTGGAGGAGTTTTTGACTGTGCCGCAACTCTTGGGTTGTGCACGGTGCCAGGCTGGGGGAGGTCCACGTTCGCCACACAGCCCACCCAGAGGAGAGTCCGGCCAGCGGGCTCGCGAGGTGCCTCATCAGAGCTGCTGGAGTCAGGCAGGAGGTCACCAGCCCCGAGGAGCTCGCTCAGCTCCGCACGATGGGGACTCCCTGCAGGCTGGATGCCAAGTGGCTTTGGAGAGACAGGTGAGGTGCTGACACCTGGAGCAGGGAAGGGAGAAACTGAGACACCTGCCTGGATCTCCATGGCCCTGCCAGGACCAACAAGATGAAGATATGCTGGGCCAGTGCTGGGGGAAAGGGCCGAGGAGCCAGGGGAGGGGACCAGAATTGCCCAATGTCTGCTGAGCTCTTTCCCCGTGACCCACAGGAGAGCTTCTGGCCAGACGCCAGCCTGTATGTCCATGGGGCATGTCCGAGAGCCTTTGGAGGCGTGCAGCAGCTGGCACGTGGGGTCTGAGAGCCGCCGGGACATCAGGCAGGATGGTCATGAGGACTTCACATCCCCGACTCCCTACCTGTGCTGGAGACCCAGGTCTTGCAGGTGCTGCAGGAGCAGAGCCATGGGCAGCGTTGCGCTGTGCGGGGCCAAGCACTCAGCACAGCACCAGGGTAGCCAGGGTCCGACCCCACACAACGTGTCTGGTGAGCAGGGATGGGGCCAGGACTGCTGGCAGGCTCAGGCTGGGAAAATGACTCCTGCGAGGCGTTAACAAAAGATTGGTGAGAAGTGAAGCACCGATATGGATCAGAGACAGAAAAATAAAGAGAAAGAAAGTACATTTTTGCTGTGACAAATGGTGCCCCACAGCTGGCTCGTGGCCTGGGTTGCTTGACAGCTACCTGGAAGGGGTGGAAGTGGGAAAGCGTTTTCACGTGCAAGGGGTGCCCACTGACCTTGGTCAGGCCAGACCGAAAGGAAAGGGCAGCCAGAGCTCATAGGGAGGCACGTGAAGGGACAGGGACACGCATCAGGGAAGGACAGTCAGCAGTGATGGACCAGGGAGGTTTTAGGGCAGATATTCTTTATGGCTGGATCCCAGATTGCAGAAAAGGTGAAGTGCCAGAGCTAGCAGCTCAGCAGCCACCAAAACCAGCCATCTTCCCAGACAGCTGGAAGCAAGCGCAGGCACTTGTGAGAAGGAGAAGCAGCTCAAAAAGAACTTCCTTAGGGGAGTCTCCTTGAAACACGTGTTGCTCTTGGTGGGTTCACCCACCCCAATCAGCTCCAGCCAGCGTGACGCCAGTCGTTTCGCACATCTTCTGGGGAAAAGGCTCCTGAGCAGGGGCTGAGTCCCAGAAAGCATCTGGTGGTTAAAGCTAGGCAGACGTGCTGGCGTGAGGCTCTGTGTTTTCTGAAGTGCAGATGGTTTTTCAAGACTGATGCCTTTGGAGGGTCTCTCTGTGCCATGGGAAGGAGCCAGGAAAGGCCCTTGAGCCCTTATGATGATTGCCCAGAAAATAAGATATTTGGAAGTCAAGGCCTTCTAGGGCCCAAATCACGAGAGAAGGCATTTGGGGGGCTGCTGTACACACCGGGGCTTTGACCAACCTCCTCCAGAATGCGGGAGTCTAATCAGGCACTGGTGGCTTTCTCCAGGGGAAGATGACGATGACGATGAATGTGGGGAGGAGAAGCTGCCCTCCTGCTTCGACTATGTGATGCACTTTCTGACCGTCTTCTGGAAGGTCCTGTTCGCCTTCGTGCCCCCGACAGACTACTGGAATGGCTGGGCTTGCTTCGTCGTCTCCATCCTCATGATCGGCCTCCTGACAGCTTTCATCGGCGACCTGGCATCCCACTTTGGCTGCACCATCGGCTTGAAGGACTCGGTCACTGCGGTCGTGTTTGTCGCACTGGGGACGTCGGTGCCAGGTAAGGACAACAGCAGGGTTTGTTGTAAAGGTCTGCCTGTGCCCGGTCTGGGTTTGGGTTTGGGCTGGGAAAGCTGGACACAGCAAGGTCCTCAGCTGTGCTCTGCAGGACCCTCGAGGACAGATTTGAGGTGTATGTGGAAGTTGTTTTTCAGTCTCAGACAGGCCAGGAGGTTTGAACCAGGGTGCGGATTCAGTCCCCTGGAAATTATTTCAAGGACCTTCCCCTTGCAAAGACTGTGAAGTATCTATTTCTGTGGACAGCCTCCATGGCATCCACTCTCAGAATAGGAAATTGGTCTTTGATTAAAATGCTGCCTGGGTTGGCATTTTCTTTCTGAGCATCTGCTCCTTTAACTTTGTCTCCCAGGTGAGTTAGGTGCTAGTCTGTGCGCAGGGTGCTCTGCCCAGCACGGACACCTTTGTGTGAGACCACGTTCAGCTTTGGTTCAAATGGATGGAGGTGAGGTTGCTGAGCTGGGGAAGCTGCTCGAAAGGTGATTTGTGAAGACCCTAGAAGGGCCCAGCCCGACAAATGTTTGGAGACTTGTCTCTGACCAAGCGGTCACCCAGACTCAGAAGACAGCAGAGACCCAGGATTGACCAGGGAGAGAGAAAAACCCGAGTTTCCGTACGTACATGCCACTTTGTCCTCCCAATCCACATTGACTTGCTGCAACCCAACCTCCTTTTCTGCTGGCTCAGCAAAGGGCCCCTCTTAGAGATGAACCGGGGCACAGGAGAGGATGGTCCCGGTGACAGGGTTGCTCTGGGAAGTCCCATGTCAACTTGTGTGAGAGGGCCCGTGCCTTTCACTCACCCTCTTCCATGGGCTGTTCTGGCCAGGCACAGCCTGGTTCCCAGACAAAGGTCTCTAACCCAACCCAACCACCCCCGTGTCGCTCACACCTTCCCTCGCCACCCCCAGACTTCCAGTGATCAGGACTCAGGTGCTTGAAGATCTTGAAATTGTCCTAATGCTATCACAGCTCAAAAAAAAAGAAGCAGCAGAACCAAAAGGAAGAGCAGATTTGGGCAAGGAACGGAAGAAAAAGCATTTTTTGGACCTCTAGCACTTTTAGGCATGAGGTTTGTAGGGCTGTCTCACACCCCTGACAGCGAAAATCTTCCATCCCACTTTTGTCGACAAAAGGTGGCATTTCAGAAGTTATCTTTAGGATATATTTGGCTACTCTTGTTTGAACTAGCAGGTGCTCCCAGACTGTGCCGTGTCAGCTGGATGCTCGTTGGGCTCCTCCACGCCGGGGAGGTACAAGGTGTTTTCCAGGAGGCGGACAGGCATCGGGCGCATGTGCAGTGAAATCAAGACTGGCAGGGACCTTCCCTACATTAAAAGCACGGCTCAAGCTTGCAGAAGTGCACGTGGCTGTTCCCACACTCTGGCTGGGGCTGGCAGTGTGCCCCCAATGTCCCCCATCCCTCCTCCCCCCAGCGGCAGGGCCGCAGAGGCATCAGCACTGTCCCACAACCGTCACCGAGGCTGAGAACAAGGGGAAATGCCTTTTCCTTCCCTCGGCGGTCGGATGCATTTCCATGGGAGCTTTTTTTTTTTTTGAAAAAAAAAAAAAATAAAGCAGCTTTTTATTTTCTTTGCTGCAAATGGCCCCTCTCGCTGTGCTTGTAGGTGCCCAGCCCCTCCTGGTACGTGGAGCTGGGTCTTGGTGCCAGGCTGCGCTTCGCCGTCTCACCTTGGAGCCCCGCTGGGCAGGAGCGTAAAGGAAACTCTGTAGAATTAAAAAACATGAAATCTGACCTCACCACTTTCTTTTTCTGAGCCACCTTCTGCTGTCTGTGCCCAAGGTGATCTGGGAGTGCAGAATCCCTAAATTCATCTTCTCATGAGCTCACCTGGACAAAACCCAGATGCTCATCCCCCCTCCTGCTCACCCCCCTGCAGATCCAGAGTGGGTTTGGATGTAAAATCAGCACTTCCCTATGGTGAAGAGCAGCGTCGTGCTGGTCTACTCAACGCAAGATCTGCCGTGTCAAAGGCCAACCGAGTTTTACCACAGCTTTTTTGCCACCGGTATTAAAGCTGGTGGAGCACCTGGGCAAGTGTACAGCCACCTGCATGGTTTTTCTCCCTAAGGGGTGAAAGATGACCACTTGTTTACCAAGGTCTGCACAAGACACTGAACTTCAGTGAGACAAAAGGTTTTGGAGAGACATCATTAAAGCAAACACAGAAACACAAATACAAAACTTCGGGGGACCTGAAGGATAGATACAAACCACTGTGGCTCCCGCAAAGCTTTTCCAACCTTTTCAGTTATTTTGCGAGTCAACAAGTTAGTGGCTGTGGGAGAAGAGGCCAACACAGTGTAGTACTGGGAAGTGTTGTCTCTTGCTTGAAGAACTGTGGGGCATCTGGGGCCATACTGGGGGGAAGCTCCGTATTTCTGGACATTGAGATTTCCCTCCTGGGAATTTCTGGACCCTGACTGTCACCCTGGCTCTGGCCAGATGGGCCTTTCCTTGGGAGTGCCCATAGACGGGGCTGCACCCCGTCCCCTCACCCACTACCTTCATTCCCCAAGTGATGCCACTGACATTTGTCCCCAAGCTGCCTGCCGCTCTCCCTCCTTACCCCACTGTTTCCTGAGGGTTTCTCTCCACCTTCCCTTTGCAGACACATTTGCCAGCAAAGTAGCAGCGACGCAGGACCAGTACGCGGATGCTTCCATTGGCAACGTCACCGGGAGCAATGCCGTGAACGTTTTCCTGGGTATCGGGGTGGCCTGGTCCATCGCGGCCATCTACCATGCAGCGCACGGACAAGCCTTCCAAGTCTCACCCGGCACCCTGGCGTTCTCCGTCACCCTCTTCACCATTTTTGCTTTTATCAGTGTGGGTGTGCTGCTCTACCGGCGGAGACCCGAGATTGGAGGTGAGCTGGGCGGGCCGCGGACTTCCAAGCTGCTCACATCCTCACTCTTTATCCTCCTCTGGCTCTTGTACATATTCTTCTCATCTCTGGAAGCCTACTGCCACATAAAGGGCTTCTAAAGGGACAATCAGAGATAGTAAATATATATATATATCTATATGTATCTATATAGAGTGATATATAGGTATAGATATAGATATAACGCTGTGTATAATGAACAGAGAAAGAATAAAAGAGATTTGCCATGTTCACACACCTGCTGACAGAAAGCGGCTTTGGAGCATCCTTTGAACTAGGCAGGACCCCAAAGCCAGCAGGACCCCTCCCTGGGCAGCCGCCCCGGCCAGGAGCCCGGCGGCAGGGCCCTCTCTGCAACTCTACCAACAAGAGCGGCTGATAGCCACCGAGCCCTTTTCCCATCGCTCTCTCCCGCCCGCCGGCACCCGGGAGGATGAATGCGAAGGCGACCGGGGCGCGTCGGTACGGGGAAGGCCAGAGTAGCTGGTGAGAAACAGAGCAGTGGGCGAGGGAAGGAGAGGAAAGCGAGGGTCCTGATCTCCGACCGCCAGCCGCCTGCCTTCGCCACTTGGGAACGTCCCCTCTGGCCCTGTTGGAGAGAAGCGAGAGACCGGACTGAAGACAAGGGGAAGTTGGGAGCTTTCTAAGGATAGAACACAAACCGTTTTCGTCATTGATTTGGGGTTGGGTTTGGTTTGGGTTTTTTTTTTTTGTTTGTTTGTTTTGGCGTGTGTACAACTAGCATTTCCCCCCACCCCTCCCATGCCCCTTGCCTTTCCCCTTCCGTGCTTTGGGGATGCGCGGCCGCAACCTCATGTCCGGTGTCCTAAGCCGAGGCTGCGCGGAGCAGCAGGAGCTTTTCTCCCACCTCCTTCGCCTCCTCGGGCATGCTGTCGTGGTACTTGTAACATTTGCATGAATGAAATGAACCCTATCTGTATATAGCATCCTATAGCGATAGTCCTTCCAGCCATGTGGGTTGAGCATTGCAGATACGAGTGTTTTCTTTTCACCGGGTTTTATTTATTTTAGTTAGTTTATTTTCGCCGTAGGTTTTTGTTTCTTTGTTTGTTTCCTCTTAGCGGGGGTAAAAGGAGGGAAAGCTGTCCCCCTTTATTGCTTGGCGCGTGGGTCCACGAGAAGCAATAATAGCCACACAGATGTAGGTTTTCAGGGGAGAAAAACCCACAGCCCAGAGACTGCAGGCTCCGTCCCCCCCACAGTGGCCAGTCCAGGACATGCTGAAGCCGGTGTGAAGGTCTCCACCATCCACAGGAGGTTTTACACAAGGTCCCGGGGGAGCCCGAGCGGGATGAGCAGCATCCGAGCCCAACGGGGACGAGCACGGCTGGCTCCCAGCACCTCGCCTGCCTCTGCCTTTATAGCCGGCAGCTGCCTCAAAGCTCCTTGGCCCCCACTGTCCCCGGAGGTCTAGTGACAGCCCCTGTTTCTGAGCATTAAGCCATCAGGATCAGTCCCCAAAAGCTGATCCTTTCCCACAGCCATTTGGAGGGAAAATAATTCAGCGTTAAGAGCTGAAGGGCCATAACAAGATCTCCCACACCGCTGAGCGGAACTGGGAAGTGTCCTCCAAGGGAAAAGTCCCCATTTTGCACTGCCCGAATCTGAAATGCATGGGGAGGATGAGACAGGGAGGTGTGATTCAGCATCGCCCCCCCCGACTCCAGCAGTGGGGGCTGGGGTAGCGAGCCGAGCCCAGGGAGGTGTGGATGCGGAGCTGCCCCGGGCGCAGCGCAGGGGTGACTTTGTGCACCGGTGTGGAGAGACGTCTGCTTACCCTGCGCCCTTCACCGGGCTTCCCGACGTCCCAGCCAGGCAAAGACCCAGCCTGCACGTCCACTGGTGAGCTCTTCCCACCCAGTGGAACACCACATCTGGCCCTTGTACCATAGCCAATTGGCTGGGGGTATTTGTACTCATTTTGAACAATCTGTGGAAGTTTTGATTAACCTGTTGTAAGATTTTTCTCTAGGAGTATGAAGTTGTGGGATTTTTTTTCCTCTCAAGCCTTTTTTTCACTTTTGATGGGTTTTTGGGGGGTTTTCTTTTTGTTTCTCATTGTTTTGGGGGAAGAATCAAACACAGGCACAGGTCGTTCAGGTTTATGATTGCCTTTATGTACAATTATTTCATTTTCATCTGTTTGGCTTCATTGATTTTTTCTTTGTGTGTATTGCCCACCATTATAGGCAGCGAGCCCACTAATTGTGATGATCCTTATCAATGGTACACAATGCACAGACAAATAAAGTTTGTAATGATTCCTGATGGATCCAGTAGTGCTCCTGCATATTCTCTGTGGAAAACACTTCCCTCCCCTCCCGTTGTCGCCCTTTACGTTGTACCCATCTCTTCTTTACTCATTGGTTCGCCTTCATCGTGTTTCTGATGCTGATGAGGGGGGACAACGGTGCCTCCGCACGCCTGCTCTTGCCCCGTCTCACGGCTTTCCTCCCGCTCCATCTCCATCGTGCCTCGGGCTGGGTGTGCTGCGGTACAGCCGGGGCTCGCTCGCAGGGGGACGCAGGTACAGATGCTGCGGTACAGCTCTCAGGGGGATGCAGGAAACCGCCCAGGGACAAAGCTGCGGCACAGCCCTTCTGGGGCCAGGACCTGCTCCTGTGCTGGGTCCCCCATCGGTGCTGGTTCGCCCTAGACTCGAGGAGAGCCATGCATATGCCCCCAAGGTACTTAGCGGCTCTTGCTGCTTGTGTCCTCTAGTTATATAGAACTGCTCCTGCTCTTGTTCCAGCCTCACGGTGACTTGCGCTAGGTTAAGCCAACAGCTGATGATAAGTAGGAATGCAAGAGATGCATTACCAGGGCAGGGTCCAAAGCAGATCTGAGACACACCACGAGGTCGCTGAGCAAACCAGGAGCTCAGGCTGCTCTGGGCAGCTGCCTGCCACCGCCCCAGTCCAGGTGCCGTGGGCAGTTTCTGACCCACATGGCTCAACAGAGGAGGAGAAAACCCTCTGCGTGCCTAGGGGTGTTGCTCCTCCCTGTGCTTCGTCCAGCATCTGTTGAGCTGTCCCCAAATAAACCCTCCCTGCGATGCTTCCAAGATTCCGCGTCGACAACTCAACTCAAACACCAGTCCCGGAGATGGGTCCCCGGGCAAGCGCTGCCTTTCCCTGCTGGGGCTCTCCCTGCTCCTCCCGGTGAGGCACGCTTGCCCGGGTCCACGCTCCTGGGCTCCTGCCCACGCTCCAGCCCGTGGGCTGCGGAGGGTCAGGATGGGGCCGCACAGCCGGAAAAACTGGCACCAGCAGCAGCGTCTGGCTTTCGAGCTCCAGGCTAGAACCGTGCCACCAAGCAAGAAGAGCGAGAGTAGGAGGTGGCTGGTTTGGCCGCAGCGCGACCGTGTCCTGTAGAGGCCCAGAGGCAGTAAAATTCCCACATGCCGTGGCGAGGGGACGCGTGGCAGAGCAGGTAACGAACGCACCCCGGCAGCCAGAGGATTTAACGTGATCTCTGGGCTGCTCCCACGCAAACCTGGCCCTTCTACGCTGCTTTTGGCAGCGGTGCCGCCGGCCCCACTCCCCCTGCGGGTGCTCAGCACCCTCCAGGATGAGTGTGGGTCGAGCTTCAGCCCTCCTCAAGCCCCGGGCAAATGCAGCCGGTCACATCCGTCTGCTTTCCCCAGGCGGTGAATTATGAAAGCAAAGCAGCTCTCCTGACCCAGTAATTACGTCCCCTGAAAGGTGATGTTGGCATTTTACTCTCATCACGTGCTTTTTCGGAATGAACTGCAGTCGCCGAAGTCATTAACAAGTCGAACGGGACTTGCGTAGCAGCTCAGTTTAACAGGCAGTAAATAACTGTTCTGCTCACAGAGAGCTTTCCAAAGGGAATGATGGAGCGTTGCTCGCTTAGGACAAGGCCTAAATCGCACAGTAAACACCAGCCTTGTTTGTGCGCTTGTTCTCTGCCAGACACCTGCTTTTTGGCATCCTTAACGCGCTTAGGCAGTGCGTGCCGTGTGTTTGCCCGGTTGCTCGTGGAGGAGCCGTGGAGGAGCTGCGAGCCTTTTACCAGGCTGCTGCCTTGCCGTGCCAAGGAGGGGAAGGACCGCTCCGCCGGGCTCTGGACCACCCGGCCTGTGTTGGCGAGGCTGTAATGGCCATTCCGCTGCACCAACCTCCTCTTTAAACCAGACCCTCCAAAGGCAAAAGCCCGCGCCCAGTGGCACGCTGCCGGGGCAGCAGAAGGAGCGAGGGAAGGGCATGGAGCATCTCCGCTAAAGCCCCAGGCTCAGGGAGGCTGCCAGAAATAGCACTTCAAACCCTCGGCCTCCATCCATCCGGCTGCTCTCACCCCCTCTCCTCACCCCACGGGGCCAAAGGCAAACCTTTCCGCGGAAAAGGAGGCAACACGGTGCAAAGGACGTTCAGAGACGGACATCCAAATAACTCAACAGGCCACCACAAAGCGCCTGGGGACAAAGGGAAGGAGCGCATGGAGCAGCGACAGCCCTGAGCATCTTCGCAAAACCATGTTCCCCAGCTCTTCGGGGGCCAACGGGCGAGGAGGCAAATCCCAGCTGCAACCTGAACACACGGAAAAGGTGCAAAAGAGCCAAGACTCCGCAGGTCCCCGGTGTCAGCGGAAGCTGCGAACCTGCAGCATCTCGGAGCTGAGCCGGCCCGAGCTGCCACCACCCCCCTGCACCTCGGCCAGGGAAGCGTGGGACCCGCTCGCCCCGGAGATGGAGATGGAGATGTCTCCAAACAACGCACCCACCCGTGCGTCACCCATTCCCAAGCAGCCTGCGGTGGCTCCGGGGCAAGGGGAGATCGCAAGAGTCCTTTGTGCATCTTTCCCCCCCTCCCCTCCCCGGCTTTCCTCGCTTCCTTAAAGGACAAAAGGGAAAAGGGAGGCATGGGGTCCTTTCTGGTCACGAGTCTGGATGCAGTCTATAAACTCACCGTGCTATTTCTGCTACGGGCAGGGAGGGGACAGCCAGAGCCCGTGTGTTATTGTTACAGCTATTTTTAAATGCTTGGGTAAGAATCAAGTGCAACGGTATTGGGGGCCATATACGTACCTAAGGAGGAGACGCAGCTGCATTCTCGGAGGGGCAGAGCTGGGCATAGTGAGAGAGAGAAAGAGAAAAGAGGGAAAACTTAATGCCGGAGGGTGTTATTCCAGGAGAAAACTCCGGCGTTATTTTTCTGTAGGCTTTGGCACCCGTGCCCTTCTGGGGAAGCGTGTTTGCAGAGCACCAGGAACCTCTCTGAGCGTGCGACGACCGACCACACACACGCGTACACGTGCGCGGCACAGCTGCGGAAAAGCCTCTTTATCTTGTAAAAAATGGACTTGCGCGGGAAAGCATCCAGAGGCATCTGTATCCTTGCAAAAAGCACCAAGGGACAATAAATACAGTGAGATTCCTCACCTTTTAAGGACTTGAACCTTCCTCCTTTTGGAACTGGAGGTGCCGAGAGCCTCTCACCAGCCAGCAACACCCCTCACGGGGAGGGAAGGGACGCTGCGAAGGAAAGGGTCTTGCTGTCTCTCCGGAGCATCCCGAGGCTGGTCAGCCCTGCCTCTGAGCACCCAGTGCCACCAGGGGCTCACCGCTCTCTCCTGCCAGTCCTGCACCCTCCCTTGGCTCCTTCCCACCCTCCCAAGGCGAACGCCAGCTTGGGGCTCCCCTCCTTAAAAGCGTGAAGGAAGGCACTGGGGTGCACGCCGTTCCCAAAGGAGGGGCTGCTGGGTGCTGCCGGTGGGATGTCCAGCATCAGAAGGGCACGGGGAAGGGAGAAGTGACCCGAGGTCCCACCCAGACCTGGAAACCCTCATTTAGGCACTGCCCCAGCGTATCCCCCGGCCCCAGTTGCCCTGGCTGTGGATGTGCATCTTGATTTCTGCACAGCTATAGCACAGCCTCCAGCTTTTTTGGCTGTCTGTGGGCATTTTTTTTACCAATTTCATTCAAAATAGCCCTTGATCTGTTACACCGCACTACAACAGCTCTCTGCCCCTCCCCGCACACGCACCCCACTCCAAACCATGCGCAGTTCTAGGTAGTGGTGGGAAGGAGCATTAGCAAGGCACCGGGAGCATATGCGACCTGAGGTTGGGGTCCTCCAGCATCCGCCTTGAGCCATCTCAAGTCCCCAGAATGGCCATCTGCGCACCGTGGCGGTCCGACCCGGGGCTTGCTCTCTGCTGGTCTCCCCTGTGGAGCTTCTTCGCATGCCCTCTTCCTTCAGACTCCCTTCAGAGGAGCCTTCTCTGTCCCTCCTTCCCCACAACTGGGGGGCTTCCCGTGTAGGACAAGGCTCCTCTCTCACCGGACTGAAAAGCAATGCTTGTTACCTCGGGTTTGCTGTCTGTATCTCAGGGCAAAGATTAACTGCTCCAAAAGATGTCTTGGACTTGAGCCCTTGCAAGCGAAGGGCCATGCAATTTTCCACGCAGCAGAGGCAAGCGTCGGCATGCTGAGCTCTTCTCGTCACCCAGGCACCATCACAGCCACTACCCACGGGCACTGTTTTTCTTGCGCTGCTCTCCTCCACTCATGAGGTTTTGGAAGATTAAACATTTCTGCTGAATTTCCACCCTTTTCAAGTCCCACGGATGCTCCAATTCCACTCCCCCCCTCCCAACCCTGCCTCTATGCTTCCAGAACAAAATGATTGCTTTAACTGAGGGCTCAAGATCCACCTCAACTCCTTTCTTTCAAAATGGAGCCTGTTCTTGGCGCTCCAAATATTCTAGAACTTACCTACTTGCCTACAAAACCTTCCTTCCCCCTGCTTAAAATGGGCAGAGTTTAAGTCAAGCAAGTTGCAACGGCTTGGGATGTTCATCCACCCTGAGAGCTCCTAAACCCTCGCAGGACACGGAGGACTGTCACAGGGCTCTCTCCCCGCACTCCTGACCTCTCCGTTGAGGTTGGATTTATTTCTTCTCCTTTATTTCTAACTCCGAGGTGTCCTTACAGATGAGGGCAGGGTAAGACCCATGTGGGCTACAGCCTTGCTCTGTTTTCTTGACGAAAATTGCCACGGCAGCCCACGGCACTGTCGTCACCAGGAGTGTCCGTCCTCTGCCCCAGCCCACGGCCCTCGCCAGGGTCCTCGCCTGCAGAAACATGAGTTTCTGGCAGACGAGCTTCTTTGCAGAGATCCGTAGAAACAGGGAGAGTTGCTGAGCGACTGTAAAATCGCAGCACCAGCACAGGATAGATTGGATCCTGGCGGTGCGAACGTGTCCTGGGTTTCTATGGGGCTTAATTAGGAGCATTAATGAAAGCTTTTGCGAAGCAGCGGCTTTGTGACTCCCAGGGATGTAGGGAGGTGCACAACCGGACTTCTCCTTGCTCAGTGCAGTGCTGAGGTGGCTCCCTTACCCCTTGCTTTCAGCTATTGCCCTGGTCTTGCCTGGCAATAAGAGCGGTGATTAGACGCCCCTCGGCTGAACTCCCCCTGTGCAGATGAAAGTGAACCGATGCCTGTTGTGTCTCCATTCGTTTGCCCCACGTTGCTTCCTTCATCTTCCAAGCTCTTGAGAAAACGTGCTCACACAGCGAGCCACGTAGGAGACCTGCTTGTCTTGCTCTTAATCAGGAAACATGCACGATTTCTAGCAGCTCTAGAGAGCAAAAGATTGCAGTAATACCTTTTACATTACAGTCCCTGTGTCAGCAAGAAAGAAAACGTTATTTATTGCTTCCCTGACGACAACTCAACTTCTGACAACGCTTGTCCGGCTTCTTTTTTCTGTAATGCATTAAACACTGGGAGGCAGAGCTTTGCAAATAACCCAGCTTTCAAGACTACCTGTCGAGGACATTGTAGAGCGATCCAGCAAAACGGGTTTGTTTGTGGATGGAGGGGAGAAGCTGGTGAATTCTCCTAAGCTTCCTAGCTCCTGATGGAAGAAACACGTATGTGCTGGTAAAAGCCACAAAATGCCGAGTTTGGTACAACGCAGCCCTCTGTATCCTGGGTCTCTGTGCCAAAGAGACATGGCATGAGGTTGTAAAACCAAACCCATGACTTCCTGAAGACCACTCAGCAGTGATGGGCATCTTTATACCTACCACTGTCCCTAGGATATCCGGAGAGGTCTCTGGTCCACCTGGTGTTCACCAGGTGCAAACACCTCCATTAAGCAAGCAAGAAGGAGACGGAGGACACCACACGCTACCTACCCCAACAAAGAAGCCCACAGGATATTCCCAGCAAGAAGCGGTCAGACTGCCAGGGAGCAAAGCCAGGAACGCTCACGCCTCTCAAAGGCAGTAGGTTCCTCGCGGGACGCTCTCCCCGGGGCTCTCCACATCTCTGCTGCCGTGGGCAGAGCCGCTCGCAGCTCAGCGTCCTGCAGGCAGAGCTGACGGAGAGGTCTGGGCTGCCCACGCTTGTTCACCAGAGCATCAGCCTTGATTTCAGCCAGAGGTGCCTGCGGGGAGCAGCCATAATACGCTGAAGAAGAGGGAAGTGAGATGGGAACGAGTCGAAAAAGAACAGCAGCAGTAATTTAGAACCGTTACTCATTTTCCGCTGTAATTAAGTGGTCCGGTTATCTCGCTGCTTGAGTGACCACTCCAGTTCTCAAAAGCCATTTCCATACGCAGGGGAAGCAACTGCTCCTCCTTCTAGAGCAGAAAACAGGCTGTTGCTATGAGCTTGGCAAGGACAGAGACACGCATCTGTCTTGGCAGAGATGTAACTCAAATCAGCAGCTTCTTCCACTGTCCCACTCAGGCGTGGAGGGACATTCAGGCAGGGAGCTGGCAGCTGCCTGCCCAGCCTGTCCCGGGGGTGCTGGATGCTCCCCACAGGCGAGGAAGCCCAAGATCCCCCAGAACGGCAAGATGCAGGAGAGAAACAGCTCAAAATGGCTTGCTGGTCCTAAAAAGCGAGGGGAACGGCTAGTGGCTAGAGGCATGCCCTGAGGCACAGCAGGCAAGGAGGCATGCGGTGCTGGGGAGCAGGTAGCCCACCTCGTGGGCATCCCGTGCCAGGGCGGTGGCCGGGGACAGTACCACCCGGGGCAAGGTTGTCCTCTGGTATTTTTGATGTGCCGGAGCACAACAATGCTGGGCTCCAAAAATGATGGCTCACGCTTTCCTGCTCTCCTCTGATAAGCAGCCACTGTCCCCATCTCCCTGCGCAGCAGTCCAAGGGGAGCTCCCCGTCGCCCCCGGGGGTGGCAAGGGGGGACGCAGGCGGGGAAGAGGCTGCCACCACCCTTCCTGACGCACCCCAAGCATCGGTCAGCCCAGCCACCCGCCACGGTCATCCCCCATGTCCTGTGTCACCTAGTCATCCTGCGCGTCCTCCCCCTCACAGCTAGGGCAGACACGTCTTGTGCAAACCCTGACCAAGAGAGAGAGACAGACAGACAGACAGAGATCTCCAACAGCCCGACATGCCACCCGGTCCCCCCGCTGGGGACAGGGCAGGAAGACCCCAGCTGGGCAGAGCCAAATTTTTCCAAAAACAGGGCTGAAAGGAGAGTTGGAAGAAGAACTGGCTTGACTGGAGACAGAAATCAAGAGTATGGGTCGTAAATTCAAGCCCACCTTCCCTCTGCCGCCTGCGCCTGCGCCTGGTTCCCCGAACCAGCACTGCCCCGGCAATGCAAAGCCCCTGTGCTGGTGGGTCACCCCCGGGCTCAGCAGCCGAAGCCTCCTGATCTCTCTGTCTCTCTCGCGGTTCCTCCTAAGTCCAATGGCACAATGCAGCTACACTCTTTGAAAAGCCATAATATTTGTTGGTACGACTCTTTTATTACCGTCGATTTATATATATATATATATATATATATTTGTTGATAAAAGTGGTCGTCTTGGGAGACACTTGTAGTCTACTGGGAAATAATTATCCGATGCTGTATATTCTGTACATGCTGTATAAACAAAGTGAAATATTTAAATTGAAATGTTCGGTGGACTCGGTGGCACATGCTGGGAGGGGAGGTTGAGACCAGGTGAGCCCCCTCCTTGGGCCACCCCGGCTCAGGCTTGGGGTCCCCGGCAGAGTCACCGTCACGCTGGGGTCTCAGCTAAAGCCCGGGGCAGGATCCGGCCACGGTGCGAGGGCGAAGCCTGCGGCTCCCTGGGTGCTTTATCCCATGGGAAGGGGGTGGGGAAGGAGGTGACTTTGTGGGTGAAAGCGGCCACGTTTGATCTCCCTCGGGGAGGTAAAGCGCAGGACTGGGTACGGCTTTGTTCGTCAGAAACTTCCAGCGCAGCGAGCCCAGCGTCTCCCACCCGCTTCCCTCCTCTCCTGCCCAGGGTGGAAGACCTTCAGTCGCCACCCAGC
This sequence comes from Burhinus bistriatus, assembly GCA_013397275.1. Lineage (NCBI taxonomy): Eukaryota > Metazoa > Chordata > Aves > Charadriiformes > Burhinidae > Burhinus > Burhinus bistriatus. The sequence goes on from VYXH01000384.1 coordinate 255,797, forward strand.
GCGACATCTCTAAGCCTTACGGTCAAAGAGAGACGGTTCCCCGCGGGGGGATGTCCGGCAGCGGCACAGACTGGCTCTGAGCATCTGGCTCCTCCGGCTCGTTTCCGTGCTAATCCCGTGCGACGGCGCCAGCCGTCCTCCCCAGCGCGTTTCACAACAGCGACGAGCTGTGGTCTTCTAACCTGACACACGCCGTTAGAAAACCTGTTTCGTATTTTCTGTGGTATCGCTCTACAACTTTGGAAATCATTGGAGACAGTTGTGGTAGCCTAAAAATTGTGCTGAGCTCATATATTTTTATATTTGTGGTGTTTTCCTATTAATAGAGAGTAGTGAACCAGTAACCCTATAGCTGAAAGTGAACTATTCAAAATAAATATACGACTGCAGAAAATATTTGTAAAAATAATTTATTTGAAATATTCTGCCAAAGATAGCTCTCTAATGATCTGTAAAATGTCGTTTCTCTCTTTTTGCTCTGAATGTCATTGTGAAAGCACCTTTCTCCCCACTATCTTTTGAAGATTTGCGTTTTTGTATCTTTAAGGGCAAAGAAATACGCCAATGATTTTTTTACCGGAGCAGTAAATAGAGTAGTAGGGAGGCACAAGACAACTTTATAAAGGTGATAAACGGGATCCAGCAACAATCACTCTGACGATTCGGCTTTTCTCCCGTAGTTCCTCTGGCGGACAGATGGGTTTTGAAGCCTGGGATGGTTCTCCAGCAGGAAGGTCTCGGCTGCGGCAGCTGCTGCTGCTGTGTAGCCTCACCCGAAGGAGCGAAATCTCTCCACCACCCGTTTGCAGGCTCGAGGCATTTGGACACCCTCACGGGTAACTTCTGCCTCTTCATTATTTATAAGCACGACACCTTTAGTAGCCCTCAATAAGCCCTGCGGCCCGTGGGTAAGCCTCGCTCAGGGCTTTGCAGGGCTTCAGCCTGACAAGGTCTGGCCCCTCCAAAGCCATTCCCACCATGCAGCCACTGCCCGCAGCGGCCCCGACCGGGCGGCAGACGTAATCCCACATAATCCGCTCAGATCTGGTCCCTTCCCCGCATGGGGACAGGGGAGACCCAGCCGCCGCGGGATACGATACCTTAGCAAGAGGATCGATCCCTGCAGGGCCGCGGTTAAACGTGGGGATGGAGGGCCCTTCACCAGGGAGAAGCCACCCACATTGGTCTGTCCAGAATTTACAAATTTTTATTTTTTTTATTTTTTAATAGAGAAAAAGATCTTATTTCCCTTCTTCATTTCTTCCTCTTGAAAGAACTTTTCAATGGTAGGAAAAGGCTTCATTATTTTCTGTGATGCCCAAGTCCGTTGCAGTGGAAACACATCCTCAGCCGCGTCCGTTAGGCTCCACCGTATCAGAGAGATTTTTGGCTCAGGTTTGCTTTTTGGGTTTGTTTTTTTTTTTTTGTCTGTTTCTGAGCGGATTCGTAGTTTCTTAAATTTCTTGGTCGTAAAGATCCAGAGGAACTAATTGGTAATAAAGAAATGAGGGGCCATGTTCCAGTGAAGGGGCTTCGGCGTGTAATTCCACTTCGGACTCACCGAAAGGTCAGGCACGTGTGTAAGTAAATGCGTCGTTGGACGGGCGCCCAGAAACGGAGATGGAAAAATGCCGTTTCCAAGCCGGGAGGTGCGCGCAGGTGTGCCGGGAGCACCGCCGTCCGCCAGGTGCGGCTGTCATAGGAGCGGGCGGCAAAGCACGCGGCGCAGTCTGCAACCGTGGGAACCGCGTGCCGGCGAGTTTTTGTGCCGCTGTGCAAGGAGCGCGCCGAATCCGGGCTTACGCAGCTGCCGCGTCGCAGGGAAACGCGGGCGAGCCGGGCAAGACAATTGTGAGAAGAATTGGGTTTCTGATCACTGTGCATTTTGTTAATTAGTGAATTCAAATAGTTTTATTTTTACCAAAAACAGATAATCTTTATTCCAGTAAAGACAACTGTTGACTTAATATATATATATATATATTATTTGAATGGTTTATATCCTGTTGCTCTAACTACATAAAATGGAAACATGTTGCAAGTTGTGTCATTCCAATGTATAAAATAAATGACTTTTCCCCTGCATGCTGCCTGGGTACGTTGTGATTTGACTTCAAGAGTTATATTTGAATTGCCTTATTTAAGAGGTTGTGTGTTACCCCAGTGGGGAATGACCTGGCACTGTTCATCACATGACATGTGTACTTGATGCTGTGTTATGTCCGATCCAGATGAGATGTCCGTCCTCTATGTATTTTGTGGGAGACCTTTTATCTCGTTAAACTGTGGTATGTAAACCGCTCATTGCCTGAAATAGTCCGAGTTGTATAAATCCAGTGTCTTCAGCTGTTTTCCTAATTTTATCACATTTCCTAACACGAAATATAGATGTTTGTAAATTCTTCATTCATTTTGTCTATTTTTATGTATGAGGCTTTTTTAATCTGGCAAAGGAGTAAGATAAGGCAGCTTCCCCTGAATTTTTCAATCAAGGCTCAGTTACATTTCTATCCCTCAGCAAAATGCAACAACCAATTTTCAGCAGCTACAATTGGAATTGAGGGACGTATGTTTATTGCTATTATCTTTTCCGGCTCAGACGGGCCATTATCGCTGCAGAACACAATGATTAATGACAAGCCACGCGTAATGCTTCTGTAGTGACAGCCCTCCGGGGACCAAGCGCTTTAGAGCGGCTTCTCCACACCTTTGCCGTGCTGGAGGTTAAGTGGGGAGGGAAAGGGAAGATGTCCCTGCCGCGGCCAGACGGCCGGGAGGAGAGAGGGGAGAGACGCTGCTTATTAATCCTGGCTCCGAGGCGCTTCTTCTCCTTACGCAAGGCACCCCAAGAGCGTGCCGCCTGCCCTCCTGCGTGACAACCCCAGCCACCAAACTGCATCTTGTCCATTCGTTAACCCCACGGCTTGCGGCACCTCTCTGAAGATCAACGTCCCCTCCGGATGCCGCCTCTGCAAAATCCACCCCCCTCCCTCCTCCCTGCCCCGACGGCTGCTCCCGCAGCGTTTGCTGGGGTTGGGTTTTTTTCTAGCTTTGGTTTCCAGCCACGGGACGACATTACTCCACGTGCTCCCCATCTAGACACCAGTGGACCACCTCCAGGTCAGATCCTTTAGCAAACACGCTGCACCGTGCGGCCAAGAAATGGGTCTGGCTGGGGGACAGAGCCCCAGAAGCCCATCCCCGGTTCGCAGCTGATTGGAATATTTCTGGGCATTTTCCCTCCATGCCTAAAACATCAAATAAAACAGTTGTTGAGAGCATAAAAACCCTCTCGCCAGAGCCAGCCACGGTCCCTGCTCAGTGGTACAGGTGCCACATCCTCCTCAACGCAAGCAGCAGGGATGTTCCAGGCATGCAAAAACATCCCGAGGAGTCTCAAGCGTGGTGCAAAAGCCCCACTGTTCTCTCCCCGCTCCTCCAGTTTCCGATCGTCGCCGCATAACTGCGCTGTGTGAAATGCTGGTCATTTTTTGTATGTCTAGTAACCATAGAAACACCCAGTTGGGGAAGTAAATTCCTGGAGCGTGGTCCTGGGTTATTGATTCCCCTTCCAGGGCTTTTGGGTGCGAAGAAATTTCCTGTCCCATCCAGAAACACACCTTACTTCATTTTTTGTTCTTTTTTCTTTTCCTCCCTTTAGTTTTGGCAAGCTTCAGGTGCGGAGGCTGCTGCCGGCGAAAGGGAGACGCGTCGGGAAGGGCTGGGGAGGTAGAGGGAGGCGGCTGTCGGAGAGCCGGCTCCGTGCAGCACCCCAGAGAAGACCACAAAGAGGAACGGTGAAACCAGTTTTGCTACAGGCAGCCCCTTT
>VYXH01000384.1:263565-282512 GCA_013397275.1 Burhinus bistriatus
GGGGGGGGGGGGTGTGTGTGTATTATCCAAGCAGGATTTGTGAATGCATTTTTGTTTGGAGTAGTTCTTTGTTCACACTGTGCATGTGGGAGTAAGACACTGACTGGCTGGGCTCTGGAAGCCAGGAGAGCCCCACGACTGCAAAATAAAGAATTGCTTCAGCCTTCAATTTCATGTTTTTCAAGAGTTAACGTTGTGTTCGTTAAACACGCTGACGTGGCTCTCTGGCCCAACCCATCCTGACCCTGCAGGGTGATGCTCAACTGGTTATTTGGGTGTCTCAGTGGAGCTGCTCCTCCAAGCGTCAGATGAGGCTGCACAAGCTTCTTTCTAGGATTAGACATGAAGCCTTGTCTCCCATCAGAGGCCTATAAATATTGTTTCTTAAGGCGCCGAGTTGAATGAGCACTGCAGTCTGGGTGATGGGCCTGGCCAAGGTTTCTCCCAGCATGCTTGTGCTGTGCCTCTGTCCCTCTATGAAGAGTCTCCTTCCCCGCAGCACTGGTCTGGCAGGGCCCAGGGACTATTTGGAGTAGGGGTGGGAAAGGGTGCAGAGGGTTTTAAGGATTCCAGTTAGCACAAAACTAAGGTTGAAGAGCTGCTCTCCCTGTCTGGTTTTCCTAATGGAGCTGCTCGCTCTTGAGTAGTGGCTGGGAGATAACACTTCCAAAAACATAAGCCCTGGGTAAGGCTAGAGGTTTGCCTTGCCCCTATCTCTGACAGGAGCCAAAAAACAAATACCGTAGGGAAGAATACAGGAACAAGATCAATGCCTGGGGCATTAGTGCATTGCTCTCCCAGTCCTAGCCAAGGAACCTCCCTGAGCTAGCCCGTACCTCTGTTGGGGCTTCCCCCATGGCCCTTGTAATCAGGGCTGCCCCCAAGGCAAAGAGGAGTCGGCTGTCATCCACCAGCACAGAAAAAGCATGCCTAGATCAAGGAGGCCTCCTCAGTCACAGCCTCCAGCCATCTCCTGGCACTGTCCCAGGGCTGGAGCCCCACTCTGCCCTGGCAGGCTGAGAATTAAAGGCAGTGGCTGAGTTTTAGCTCACAGCCAATTTATCCCCTTCTGTTCTTGAACCAACAACAGCTTGAGCTATTTTTAAGCCCTCTTCTTTGCATCGTCTTTGTCCAGCCTCTGCTTTGCTACCCTGATCCAGTCAGGCTTTTCTAGTCTCTCTTGTGCAGTAGTCTTCATAGCCCCCAAAATCCTAGGATTCCTTTCACAGCTAGTGGCAACCACAGCCCATGTGTAAATACCCTCTGCTCTGCACAGAGCAAGGCAGGGGCACGGTGACAACGCTGCATCCTCCATGCAGAGGGCAACGCCTTGGGCAGATGAATAAAGTTGGTATTTGCTGATGTGAATGCTTGGCTTTGTAGCCTTTTAGACAAATTGTGGCCAGAGCAGGACTCACTGCCAGTGCGCGAAGGCCAAGAAGGAAGGCAAGATGATGCATTTCACTTACCACGTCTCCTGGTCTCCTTTGAAGAAGTGCAGTGCCGAGTATGGGTCACCAATACTGCCCCAAGCCTTGGAGGCTCAAAGTGAAAGAAGACTCTTCTCTCAGCCCCTCTGTCCTGCTCACTGCAGAGGCAACAATCTGGCAGCAAGGTGGTTTGGATCCTAGGCTCAGGCTTTAGGAGCGCCAGAGTCTCCTAGAGCCCAAGAGAAGCTGTAGGGAATAAAAGTTCAGCAACAGCTGGAGGAGGCTGCTGAAATACAGAACAGACTGGAGACGGCAGGAGGCGCTGTAATATTGCAAACATTTTAATGCCACAACATAGCTTTCCTGCTCAGAGCGAGCCAGATGTAGGAACCTGCAAGCCCTCTTGCCTGGCTTTCCAGCTGTAACAGCATGACCCCAAGAGCAACCTCTGAAGTGAGGGAGCCTCCACACCCCCATCGAACACACTGCTAAAGTGCAGGCAGCTCCTGTGGGATGGCTGCCCTGAGACAGACCTGACTTACGACAGCACACTGACACGGAGAAAGGCACCAAAGCTGGTCCTCTCAGTAGGAAAATTCAGCTATCCACAGGACCAGTTTCCTTAAAGGACTCGTATCTGGTTTCTCCGTTTTCTACATTCTACTCAGGAAAATCCCGGCAAGACAAGGCTGATTTCCCAACCCAGCCATACCTCCCCTTCTGCACCTGACAAACACTGGCCAGGACGAGGACCAGGACCAGGGCTGCCCCAGTGAGTGCCCCATCACCCCCTCAGAGATGCTGGTGTGATTTTTCCAATGAGCTGCTTCAGGGCTGAGGCTTGCTCCTCTAACAGCTGGTTCTTCTCTTCAGTGCTCTTCTGCTTCAGCTCAGCCACCTGCAGGGCCATTGCAAACCCCCTGTTCTCCTCATGGAGGTCTTTGATCAGCAGTTTGTTCCTGGAGAGTTGGGCCTACAGCAGGGACAGGAGGCTTAAGGTTTAGCATCCCCACGTAGGGGTCCCAGTCAGGCCGGGACACGCAGCACTAACCCCTCTTGCGCTCACCTGTGCGTCCTTGAGCTGAGCCGCCCTCTCCGCCAGCACAGCTTCAGCACTCCTCAGATTATGCTCCAGCCCCTCTGCCTGCTCCACAGCTGCCTGCAGCAGACGCTCATGTTCCTCCTGCAGCGGGCAATAAAGCCTAATATTGGGTTGTCCCAGCACTCACCTGGCAGTCTTGGACCACGCATTTCCCCCGCCCCCCACTCACAGACCTTCACACTCCGTGAAGGAGAGCGTGGGGGGGATCAGCGGAGGTGGTGCAGGATTGAAAGAGCAGCGGGACAAGTGTACAACCTTCCCTAGGTCAGCACCAAACCCTTTTAAGACAAGGCACAGCTTTCCCAGCAATGTTTTCTATAAAAACAAGCCAATGGCCTCCCCTCTCTCAACCATGTCCAGAAAAGCCCAGGGAGAGACATAGTTTCCTTGGATGCAGTTTTTGTGTCTGTTCGTTTTAAGTCCTTAGGTTATAATTTGCTCCATCTTTGCCCAGGTTAGTTCAACTGAATCACAGTGTCCTGAAACAAAGGACAAACTCACAAAAACCCAACACCTTGTTGCCCAGTGCCCTAGAGATAAAACCACCCTGCTCTGTGCAGGCTACATCTCCATGTAGAGAGCTCAAACCCCAGCCTGAGCCAACATAGAGTGTCTGCCTGGGTAACTCCTGCTCCTCTAGGCAGAAGGTATCTGGTCTGGGGTAGGTGGATTACAGCGGGGAGGGCTCCTGTTTGAGTGCAGGACAGTGATTGGGTTCATGAGAAATGAAAATTGCAGCTGAATTTGAAGATCAAGTGCATTTTCCACCCAAACCTCTGGTGGCTTCAGCCACAGCTGCCTTCCAGGCTGGCAGTGCTCCCTCCCCGGTACCCTTGACTGAGTTGCCGCAATTCCCTGCTTACCTGGGTCCTGAACAGCTGCCTGCATGTCTGCTCAGCCTGTCGGTGGAGGTTTTCCTGAAGCTGCTGAGCCTTGCACTGTTCCTCTCGCAAGCTGTTTTGCAGCTGGTCAAACTGTTTCTTTGGCACCATGTTGATCATCTGGGCCTTGGCCTGCTGCAATTGCAGAGCGTGCCGAGTCTGGGCCAGGGTCAGGCTTGCTTTGGCTTCCAAGAGCTGTAACACCAGAAGGCCAATAGCTGGTTACAGCTTTGTGCAAGCAATGGGACACACCAGGGAGTGCTGCGGGTGAGGGGTTAGGAAGGACACTCAGCCGCGGCTCTCACACCAGCATGGCCACAGCAGAGCAGCAGGACCATGGGAGTGGTGCTTGCTGGGCAGCCTAGAAAGCCAGGGATGGAGAACACAGACCTGCAGGAGGAGAAACAGGGATCCCTTGCTGAGAGATGCTCCCCTTGCTGAGCAGCAAGGAGCAGGAGTTCCTGAAGGGATCCTCTGGGAGGGAGTCCTAGCACCCAGGGCTGCAATGGCAGGAGGCAGAGGGGGCTGCTCACTTGGGTTTGTTCTTAGATACATCCCAGGCAAGCTGGGCTTCAATCCCTGACTGTAGTACATGTCCTCTGCTTCCTGCCACTAGCAAAGGGCAAGCCTGGTACTGGGAAGCACGTCTGGTCCAGCTTTGCCCTAGGGCTACCTAGGGGTGGCTGGCATGAGCAAGCCGTACTCTGGAAAGCCAGTCCCTGAGCCTGTCCCCAGGGTAGAAAGCAGGAGAGGGATATTAACACATTTGGAGGTTTCTCACATCAGCTTTCCTCTGTCTTAGTGGTCCCTGTTCCCCTGCTCTGATCACTTTGTTTCCCTCCCCTCAGACATGGCCTGCCTGGCCCCTGTCATCTCTGCCCAGCCCCTACCTGGTCCTCTAGCTCCTCTGTCAGCCGAGCCATGGGGAACCACAGCTCCTGGCACTCCTGTGTGAGTCACCTCCGCTCAGCCTCCATCTCCTCTTGCCCAGCTAGCCTGCACAGGACAAGGACAGAAGGGACACCACAGGGCCAGCTGTGAGCAAGGACCCATCCCAAGCTGCACCTGAACTGGCCTCAGACATATCTGAGCCAGAGGGCGAGTCCTTTGTCCCCCACAAAGAGGAAGAGGACAGTCTTTTCTGCCTGGAGAAGGTGTCCAATACAGCCCCAAGCAGGGCAATACCAATATCACAGGGTCCACTCAGCCGCCTGCCACCCTGCCACCAACTGAGTGACACCCACCTTCTCCTGCAATGTCTTGAGCTGCTGTCGGAGCAGCTCCGTCTCCATCCAACATGCTGCATGCTGCTGGTGGTGCTCTAGCCTTACGACTGCCTCTGCTCCTCGTAGCCACTCAGCCTCCTCAAGCCTCTGGCTCTGCAGTTGGGCAGTGCCAGGGCCAGCACTGTGGCTGGCCTTGTGTTCACTGAGTTCACAGCCCAGCTGACACATCTTGACATCCAGGTGGGAGACCTCCCCCTTGCTCTTCTCACTCTGGAAAAGGTTGAGAAAAAAACCAATTCATGCAAGAGGCTTGGGGTGGGAAGAGAGGCAACAGAGACTTAACCTGTCCCACGCTGTCCCCGCTGGGTTCCCACCCAGGAACGCCACTATTGCTGCAGGGCCTTGCGGGCACTCAGAACAAGTGCCCTCATTTCCCAGCCTGACCAAAGCCCAGTGGCAGAGTTCAAGCACAGCATTCCCAGGTAAGAACACCCACACAGATGATAGCCCTGGAAGAGGTCACTAGGGAAAGCGGGGGAGGAGGCGACTGGGGCCTGACTGTACAGAAATATTAAGATTGGTAAGAATACAGTATGAATAGAAACGTGTCCATGTGCACATGTGAAAGTACCAGATGAAAGAGCAGAGTTAGGGCTACGAAAGCAGCCTGCATCGACACTAAACGGTACCATCCCCCAGACGTTGTTCCCAGGACACCGTCCCCAGCACTAATGCTGAGCAAGGCGCAGTTTCTGGCCCGTGCTCTGACCAGACCACAGCACAGATAACATGTCGGCAGAAAGCCTGCATCTAACAGCAGGACAGTAACACACCCCACATCCAATTCCTCTGCTAGCCTCCCAGGAAAATGGCCAACCAACACAGCTTTCCTCCGAAGGAGGAAAAGCAGACAATGGGCAGCAGGTTTGAAGGCTAATGGAAGCAGGCTGAAGGTTAATGGAAGCTGAAGCCAGCAAAGGCCACCCTGCTGCAGCTGATGGCCCCAAAGAGTACAAAAGACATGTCCAAAAACCAGGTTGTGGTTCCCAGTCATGAGGAATCCCAGGAACAGGGTGAGGAACTAACAGTCTGCAACCCTCATCCATGTTGTGCACAAGCAATCCTGGCCAGGCCTTGTGCACACACATGTCCAAGGGCTCATGAGCACGTGGGTTTGAGACCAGGAGTGAGCAAAATCCCGGGGAGAAGGAGTGCAAGTAGGTAAGTCAACCTCATTAGAGATTTTGTAGTAACCTCTTCCCTTCTGTAAGACCTTCACTAGCTTTCGTCACACAAATTTTTCCTACTTGATAAGCTATAAAATGAAGCTGGTTCTTCAAAGCGAGACTGGGTGTGAATGTTTGAAACAAACATGCTCATTCTCCTCTATAAGCACATGCAGTTTTTGTCCTCCTAAAGCCTTCAGTGAAGAGCCTGTCAGTGTTAACGGCTTCTTACCAATGCTGTTAACTCTGCTATTTCAGCCAGCTCCTCCACCTTCTCTCTGCCCAACTCGCTCATGTGTTTCCTGTTGGGGAGACGGACATGATCAGCTTCAGGCCAGAGAGCGGCAAACCATGGTCCCCCAGAGAAGGGCCCTATTTCAGGGAGCCACACATCTGGTTTTGGCCTGCAACAGGAAGCCAAGCCAGGCCAAAACGGATATAGTGATGAATTGATTCAGGAGTGGGTCAGGTGTCTCTGCCCCAACAGGGGACTCAGCCCAGCCCATGGCAGACACCTGGGGACATCCAAAGTCCAGCAACATTGTCAGAGGCCTAAAAATCAGGGGATGAAGAACAGTGGGAGAGCCAGCTTAGCAGACTCTTGGGACCATCTGCACCAGCAACCTAGCTCTCCTTGGATTTATGACTCAGTGGGGGACCCCAGTACCTATCTCAAGCTTCCTAAGGCAGCAGCAGGCCAGTGGCCAAAAGGTTTGTACAGCGAAGAAGCCCACCCTTTCCCCCCCCTCAGCGTACCCATCCCCACAGCTTTCCCCAAACCCACCTCTGGACCCTGTGCTCTGGCCTGCCCAAGCCTTTGGCTGGCCGAGCCTGTCCCAGCCCTGGCTGCTTTTGTGTGAAGTGAAGGGTGTGAGAGTGCTGGGTTGCTCAGAAAAGAGAAAACAAAAGGCAGGTTGAGCTAGCTGAAATCTGGTTAATGTACCTGAGTGGCTGTTCCTTTTACAATCATTAGCTATCTACCCATTTGCCAGCCTCCCACAGCTGGCTCGTCTCTTACTTATTGTGTTCGCTGCTCTTCTCCTTTGCTAGCCTCAGCTCTTGCTGGAGTCTCCCAAGCTGACTTTTCAGCAAGCTGTTCTCCTCCAGCAGCCGGCACAGCTCTCCCCTGCAGGGAGAGACAGCGGAGTGAGAAAACCATGCAAAAGCCCAGTTTGCTCTTGGCATCCTACACTGGCTCCCTGCTCTATCACCATTTGGTTTGCAAGGACAAGAAGAACTAAAGAAATCTGAGAAACAACCATCCAATAACTCACGCAAACCACGTGGGGACAATCAAGAGACATTGGTAGAGAAGAAGCAGGTCTTCAAGGGAAGGGAAATAAAGGGGAATAAGGACAAATAGCATCAGATCCTGAACTTGTGTGGCTTCCAGCTGGCTGAAATTATTTTGCAGGCCTGCCAGGGAGTGGAAGCAAAGTGATTTGGCTGATCAAGACACACCGAGACTTCATTACAGGATAACCAGGTGGTGAGCCCAACCCCTCAACTGCAACAGAGCCATGTCTGGAGAAGTCAGCTTGCTTGTGAGGCCTCCGTGATTTTACAGTGCTGGACACAACAGCTCTGACCCCAAATCCAAGGTAGCCTCTCTGCCTCATTATCCTTCCACTCCTACTGGTACTCCCAGTCTCCCACGAGGCCATGAATACTGGCATTTGTGGGAAGGAAGCTCAGTCCTGTGTTAAACAGACAGTCTTATCCAATAGCTACTGCTAAACCCCACACAGGACCCAAATTCCTCAGGGGAGAGCGCAGGAGAACGGACTGTGCATCCTGACAGGGAGGACAGCATTGCAGTTTGTGGTACTGCATGTGGGAGCCAGAGGAGCTGAGTGTGGAAGTTCCTCCTCTCCCCTCCAAGCGAGAGGACACAGGCTGTGTGGCGTTTGCCCCCCCTGCTCAGCAGGGCACTTGTCCTGGTTTGAGCAACAACAGGACTAATTTCTCTTCTAATGCTTGGGAAAACTGCACTTTTAGAAGACTCTAGTGTCTGAGTTTGTGAAAATATTTACTTCACAGCCAGCTATGGTGCGCAGGTTTCAAGGTCTCAGTGTTTTCGAGTTGGCCAGGTGTGGGGACGAGGAGGAGCAAGACCGGGCACTTGACCCAAGCTGGCCAACAGGATTATTTCATACCATGAATGTCACATTCAATAGAAATTAGAAAGTTTGCTGAGAAGTTCTCTGTCTTCCTTGATGGCTGCGATCCTGAGAACTTCTTGCCCCAGTGCTGGACCCCTGAGCCCTTCCCTTCCTTCTGAAGCCAGAGCACTCGCAGTGTCTGACATTTGCGGTCCACCACTGGGAGCGCACAGCTTCCTACGGATAGAATTGGCTGAGTATAATCCTTGTATATTTTGTATTGGTATCGGGATCAATATTGGTTCTTTAGTATTATTTATGTTAATCATTTAGTCTTATTCAATGAAATCTGTTTATATTTCAGCCCTTGCATTTCATTGTTTTTTCCCCGATTCCCCTTCCTGGGTGGGGAGGGGTCATCGGGTGATAGATAGGTCTCTTCCAACCTAGACGATTCTATGATTCTACAGCTGTACAAGACAAAGGAGACGAGCGCGTAGTCAGTCACAGCCATGTGAGCACATCCCAGCCTCTGACCACACTCCCACGGTTATTAAGACATGCGGGGGACAGCAAGACAGAACATAGCTGCTGTTAGAGTGTCTTGGACCACCATGTTGTTAAGCAGCCTTGTGTTTCACAAGGCATCTGCTTTTTTTGCAGCAGCAGCACTGTGTTAGTTCTGCAGAGTGCCTTTGCGCTCAAACCTGCCGCTCTCTTGAGCTCTGGGTTCATTTTCCAGCCAGTGCACGACACCTTTGAGCAGCATCAGCTCCGGTTTCACCCTGTTTCTTTCCCTCTCCAGCTCCATTTTGACAGCCTGAATATCATGTTTCCTCCTATGCTGCTGTGCCACTCTGTCTCCCAGCGCTTTTTTTTCCCCTCTTCTTGCCCTCCAGATCAAGTCTATGTCCTGACATGCTGCTGTGTCTGCCGTGTGAAGGCAAACCATTTATTTAACTTTGCTCCCTCTGCCTCCTTCCCAAGCACATCCCCTTATGTATCAAGATTTCATTTCTCCTTGACAAATGCTTTCAGCTTTGGCTCCAGCTTCTAGATTGAGCAGGCCATTCGCCGCAACAGACCTCTGCACTGGTCCATCCATCACACAATTTTTCATTTCTTCTCTGTTCCTTCGGTGCTGAGGTTGCAACAGGAGATTTTGGTTTACCCACTCATCCGATTCTTGGGGACCTGCTCCTTTCCCCCCAGAGGGCAGCTCTCCAGACACCTTGTCCCTTCCAACACCAGCGCCCTCAGCACCATGATCCCTGCATTATTCCCATTTCATCACGGTGCTTTTTTCCTCTTTTTCTTCTCAGCAGCCAGCACCTCACATATCTTGACTTGTTCCTTCTTAACCTTCGCTCCCAACTTTAGCCGCCTCTTCTTCCACAGAGAGACTATGTCCTTTTCCTTCCAATTCCACTGCTGCCTTTCCTGGGCACACAGCTCTTGAAGGTCTCCCCTTGGAGCCTTTATCATTGGGAAATCACCTCCTCTCACACCAATGTTGCCGCAACAAAGCCTTATAGCTGTTCTCACACTGCATTCACTCCATGACAACTCCTGACTACACTCAACCTCTGCATCTTTCCTGAACATAAAAACCATTTTGCTGACATGGATTTGGTAACACAGCTTGAAAAGCTCAGCCAGCCTCAGAATGTACTTTTGCTGGAGAGGCAATGTAAAGTTTTCTTTAGGTTGCAAACTCAAGGCAATTACTTAAACGTTACAGGAAGTTCCCACACCATTTTGTACTTCTCCAAGACTCGTCCATCAGATGTTTTCCAACAACTCTGAAAGCTCCCCACTACAGCCAGTCCCTCTACCACTCACCAGCGATGGTGGTAACCCAGCTGTTATTTGAGTTTGTTCCCCTGGTCTGCCACAGACTTCAGCCAAGTCACTTCCTTTCTCCCACACCTACCCCGTATCTCAGCTCCTCGGCCCTAAAACAGGGATAATGACCAAGCAAAATCCTCTGCTTCCATATTGCCAAAGGGGACTCTGCTCCTGACAAGAGGCAGTGAAGGGAGGCACAGCAGGGAAGCGGCAGGAGGAAAGTCTGGGGGCAGTGGTGGGGTGTGCTGGCAAGCAGGAGGGGTCAGGCACAGACAGGCAACAGTTTCCTGTCCAATTCCTATCCAGTCTCCTCTGCAAGGCCATTCTGGCCCCTGGGGAGGTTGCAGAACCAGCACCACAAGCACAGGAAGGGAAGATGAACAGCCATTTAGTGACAACCTTACTCTCCCTCAAGCCAGTCTGTTTTGGCTATATAGAGAAATTTAAGCCATTTTTTGCTGCTTTTAAGACAGCAGGTTGTGATGAGCTAGCTAGTAGAGGCAAGTTTGCTGAAGGACCAAGAAAGAGAGAGATAGTAAGAAAACACCGATGAAAGCTCTCTTATTTCTCTGACTGTTTTGAGACACAATCTCTGCTGGGCACTGCCTCTGACACAAGCTTGTAGAACATGCAGGGAAACTTCCAAGTCTTGAAATAAAACCACTCATGTAAGGGGCGTTCAGACATCTCACTTTGAACAGCTGCAGCCCTGCAATACGGCCCAGATTTTCCTCCAAATTAAAGCAGCTCTCCAGCCCCGTGAGAAATGAGCCCAACCTACTCTGGTATGAGCAGGGGATGCATCCTTAGTCTCCCGCTTAGCCCCAGAAACAGAACAGTGCCAGACCTCAGGCTCTCTCTGTCCCCGCGCTGTGTCTTCAGCTCTTCTCCCTCCTGGTCCAGCTGCTGCCCTGGATGGTAAATGTCTTCAGTGTGCTGTTGTCCCACCCTGGCCTGCTCCACCTCAAACCTCTCCTCCAGCTCCAGGCTCCGCACATATTTTTGCTCTTTCAGACTATGAATTACAGCCCAATACTTTGCAACTGTTTCTTCCAGCTCTCTTTTCTGGTCTTCCATCTTGCGTATCTCAGCCTTGAAGCTTTCCTCACTGTCTTTCCTCTCTCTCACAAAATTTCTCCTCATTAACTCAATTTCTTCCTCATAATAGTTTACCTGTTGGGAGGAGACAGGATTTGGATATTAGCATTATGCTCCCAAGAACTCCCCTCTCCTCCAATAGCTCTGACTAAGATCGATCTATTGGTCCCTCTCAACACGGGACACTCTCCAGGCAGTTCTGGTCCCTACTGAACTTAGGGCAATAATCAGTCTCATGCAGCAGCCTCTAACAAGCAGATATTGGTGGTCCCAGCTCTTCCCAGCAAGCAGCACAATTCTCCCCTTTCTCCCTGTTTGCAAGGGACCTCAGAGAGGAGAATGGAGAGGCCAGGGCATCATCCATTGCTGCTCCTCATATCCTTCCTCCACCCCTGTCCTGATTTCCACTGGGATAGCGTTAATTTTCTTCCTAGTAGCTACTGTGTTTTGCATTTAGTATAAGAATTATGTTGATAACACATACTGTTTAAGTTGTTGCTAAGTAATGCTTGTATTAAGTCAAGGACTTCTTCAGCTTCCCACAGAAACTGAGAGGGAACACGGACTGGACAAGCTGGCCAAAGGGATATTCCATACCATAGACGTCATGCTCAGTATACAAATGGGGGTTGGCTAGGGGGGTAGGAATCTGCTATCCCTGCTCAGGACAGGCTGGGCGATCGATCATCGGCTGGCGAGCAATTGTATTG
This sequence comes from Burhinus bistriatus, assembly GCA_013397275.1. NCBI lineage: Eukaryota > Metazoa > Chordata > Aves > Charadriiformes > Burhinidae > Burhinus > Burhinus bistriatus. The sequence goes on from VYXH01000384.1 coordinate 275,189, forward strand.
CATCACAATTTTGTATCCTGCTGGGGGGGGCAGTGAGTGAATGGCTGCGTGGTCCTACTTGCCAGCTGGGGTTAAACCACAACAACCCCGCAGAGTGGTCCCTTGTGCAAGATGTGGTGGTGAGTAGCTGCTCCCCTGTAAACACTAGAAGCTCCAGGATTTGATGAGCACAAAGGCAGGACTGTGAAGCAAGCTGAAGATCTGCAAGCACCTTTGTGCTCCTTGAACTGTTTGTCACCTGTGTGGCAGTTTAGGATTTACTCTTGCAATGGAAACCCAACAAGCATCTCCAGCCTCTCAGTTCAGAAGCAAAAGGAGGAGTAAAGGTGGAAACTGAGGCCTCTCACACGAGCACTCACTGCTGTCTAAAGGGAGGGCTGGACTCACGCTGTCACCTTAGGGCAAGCAGGTTGAAAGTGTGCTGCAAGCCCAGTGAGACAGGGCTCTGATACCCCCCCATGCCCTCAGGAGACACCTGGCTGCTTCTCCTCTTGGTCCCATCGCTGGCTTTACTGCAATAGCAACACTGAGTAGCGTTCATCTCTGGTTCCTCATAAGGAGCAAGACCCAAACATTTTGCAAGGTGACAGAGATTTCCACAAAGCCTTTGCCAGCCAGTGAGGGCTCCAAACCCCCCTACCAGCTAAGATGGGCTGGGGAAGCACATGCAATAACCCCAGCAGAGAGACAAGGTACCACCCTGCTTCCCAGCCTGAACTCTCCAGCAACCCTTCTGGAGCAGATGCCTCATCAGCCATGCTGTAGTAGGGTGCTTACCAAGCAGTTGTGCCAAGAGGTCAGGGCATCTCCCCCCAGCCCCCTCACCTTGGTTTCCAGCTGCACCTTCAGATCCCGCAGCTGCTCTTGGAGCTGCTCCATTGAGAGTGACGTCTCTGTGCACGCAGAACTGGGAACCAGAGGGCTGGGAGAGAGGCACGCTGGCAGAGAGGAGCCTTGTGAGGACAGGCCTACAAGACATAGAATCATCTAGGTTGGAAGGGACCTTTAAGATCATTGAGTCCAACCATCAATCTAACGCTGCCAAAACCACCACTAAACCATGTCCCTCAGCATCATGTCTACCTGTCTTTTAAATACCTCCAGGGATGGTGATTCCACCACTTCCCTGGGCAGCCTGTTCCAATGTTTGATAACCCTTTCGGTGAAGAAACTTTTCCTAATATCCGGTCCTAAACCTCCCCTGGTGCAACTTGAGACTGTTTCCTCTTGTCCTATCACTTGTTACTTGGGAGAAGAGACCGACCCCCACCTCGCGACAACCTCCTTTCAGGTAGTTGTAGAGACCGAACAGGACAGGCCTGGCTGTCCTGATCAGGACAGCTGCAGCTTCATTGAGTCAAGTCCACACAATCCCAAAAGACAGAGATCCCTCATCTACCTGGCAACCAGTCCCAGGGCTGCACCACCCCTCCGGGCCAGAATTTGTTTCCTAATGCTCAACCTGAATCTCCAAATCCACAGTTTGGGGCTACTTCCTCTTTATTGTATTGTGTTTCCTCAACATTCTCAATAGTGAAAATCTAACTGTTCGCTCCCAGCTGCCTAGTCCACAGGTCACCATCACCAGCTCTCGAGTTGGAAGATCCTCCTTCCCTCCATCTCCATCCTCCTCACCACCCATCACCCCCTCTTCCCTCCATCTCCATCCTCCTCACCACCCATCACCCCCTTCTTCCCTCCCGTGGCTGCCCAGTGCCAGAATTGGCAGCAGCAGCTCAGGTACATGAAGCCACCCCATACTCCCATGGAAACTCCAATCCAGAGGGAACCTTGTTCTTGTTAAGAAGATGGACAGGCACCTCCCTGCATTTTACCTCCTGCTGGCAGCCCTCTCTCAGCCCTGCTCTCTCGTAGCTGGAGATGCAGCCTTTCCAGCTCCCTCCGCAGCACTCCGTTCTGGTCCCACAGCACCTGAAGCACAGACTGGTGATGATGCAGCTACGAAGCTCCCCAGGGCTGAAGGGGGCCAAGCGCTCACAGCTCTCAGCAGCCATGTGCACTCAGGGCCTCTTGCAGCATGAAGAGCAGAGCCCTCTCACCAGCACAGTCAGACAATAAGGCAGGGGGATTTTCTTCCACCCCAAACAGGCAGAGATGAGAGATTTTGGAAGAGCCAGAGAAGAAATACAAGCCTAGATTACTGCAACCACTACTACAAGAATCATCATTAGATACTGTAAAACATGAAGAGCCACAAGCAACCAACTCCACATGCAAAAGCACACAATACCGGGGGCTTCTGCAGACACCTCGGAGGGTTGGACCTCCTCAGACCCCTCCCGACCTCAACAAAACCATTGCAAGTGACCAACACAGAAGAAACATTGTGATCTCAGTACAATCCCTCACACAGTCCAGAGGTTTGCATTTACATCCTCAAGACACTCCCGTGGGCATCTGGGCTAGCCAACAAGCACTACTGTACACAGACAAAGCAACAGCAGGATTTACTGTACAGCAAGTCCCACAGGGCTCTGGAAGGGAACATTTCTAGGTTGCAGAGGAATAAAGTGAGGCGAGAAGGTGCTGATCCCATGGGAAGCTGAGCACAAGGCAGGTCCTGCTGCCTGCTTAGCAGAGACACCCTCAGATGCCAGCACAGGAGTTTAGCCCGTCTCAGTGCCAACATCAGCCTGCAGCAAGGAGTCCCACAGCTGAACACCACGCTATGAGCCATCACACCAGTGCAATGAGGCACTTCCAGGAGGGTGCCTGAAGCCTGGCAACTGCTTGTTTCACTTCACACCCTCCATCCCGTACTGAAAGCAACAGCGTACAAGGCATCCTGCCTCCCTCTGGACTCCCCACTTTGAGCAAACATCAAATTATATCCCATATGCTGCAACCAAGGAAACTGATGGGCCGCAAGAGCCTATGAACTAGGATACTTCCAAAGATCCCAATAAATAAATATTGAGCAGAACTAGAAAAATGCAAACCCAGTTTGTTTAATCTCCATTCTAAACAGGAGAGCAGAGGAGGAGGGGGGCTGACAGCATTCAACAAGGGGAAAGGATAAACCCAAGTGGGTGCCTTCATGGGGGCAGATGAAGCCTGAACCTCTCCATCCATCAGCATTCTCATGGACAACTCTGTGGCTGCTCAATGCGAGGAAAAATTGCAGCACCGAGCATCTTCAACCCTCTGGTGCCACCTGGAGCAATGCTGCGCTGGATAGTGCTCCAGCATGTTTGCCTTTAATTACAGCTTCAAGAGGGCCTGTCTGCTGCAGCCGTGAAAAGGCTTTGCTGAAAACGCAGATTTCACCCGCTGCTTGGGGGATTTGATGTCTCTACTCACTGGTATTCCCCAGTCACACATAGCACTTGGAAACAAATGGGCAATGCAGTAAGCACAGGACTCAGGAACCAAGGCAAAGAGCACCCAGCAACTCACAACATGCAAGATACACAAGTCACTTAAAAACAAGAGAAGAGAAACGGAGGCTGTGCTCATGTCCCAGAGAGCCCAAAGCTCTGGGCAGGAGCACAGCACCCTGCAGGAGGTACAACACACACACCACCAATGCCCGGACCACACACACACCAGGTACCTGGACAGGCTCACCTTGACTCTCTAGTAGAGTCCAGCAGCAACAAGTTTTGTAGGGGTTGTTAAAGTGGAGTAAGAAGGAGGAAGGGAAAAACAAAAAGACAGAAGAATTTAGCTGATAACATGCTTTCCAAAGAAGGAGAACAACTTTCTCCTTGTGTTCGAGAAGAAACCTAACAGAGCCCAGTGTGGTCTGTCCTTGTACACAAAGCTACGTTGCTCCCAAACAATACGGCCCGTGGCTACAGGGTGGCAAGAAGGTAGGAATTTATGACCCAAACCTACTTCCCCCCTGCCAGTATCCCAGCAAGGGAACCAACCCATGGAAGGCTGCAGGAGCAAGGAGATAGGCTGTTTTACTCAGGGCACAGCTGTGTCCTGCCTCCTGCCAAAGGACTCTGAGCAAGGCATCTGCACTCTGATCAGGGGTGCCTCCTTCCTCTCCCCCATGCCAAAGTGCCCAACGGATGTGCCAATGAGAGCTGTATTTTCACGACAGCATTGCTGGAGAGCTGCCCACCCGTACCTGGCACTGCCGCTCGTACTCCAGGACAATCTCTGCAAAGCGCTCGCTCTGGTTCGGGAGCTCTGGGCTGTGGGGCTCCATCTGGCCCAGCTGCACAAGCACAGGGAAACACTTCTCATCAAAGGAATTATCACCTCTCCAAATGGAGAGGCAAAAGCTGTACTAAATCACTGGAGTCATGGTGCTACACCCATAGATTCAATGGAAGGTTTGTACGGTGGGATGGGTCAGATGCAGAAAGAGGAGGAAAAACATTTTTCTTCATGTGTGAGAGACACCAAACTATAGGCAGGCTAGTTTTCCCAAACTGGCTAACAAGATCACAGACTCATTTCCTTCCCCAGGTCCACTTTACCAAGTGCCTCGCTGGAGTGGAAGACACTAAAACTAACCCTTTACTTCAACACTTGTGAAAAAGAAACCTCCTCTTTTCCGGAAACCAAACTTTTAAAGTTCTCACTTGAAGACTGCAGATTTGTAGAATTTTCTACAATTGCAAACTTTCCTCATCCCTTTTTTTTTTTTTTCAAACTTCGAAAGGCCTAAATTAAGAGCCAATATTTTCTCTTACCAGGTTGTCATTACTGTGCAGAAGAGTTCAAATAGGGGGAGACCGTAACAGGCCCAAAATACGTAAGCTTTCATAGAAAAGGGTCAATCTTTTGATAAGTTCCTGAAAAGTTCCTATTTAACCGCAACAGAGAAAGAAAGGCTACCTTGTCCTTCACAACATGGTTGAGTTCTTTCTGTAGCTCCAACACCAGCTTCTCAGAGGCCGCCAGTTTCTCAGCCATCTCCGTGACCTCGTTTTGCAGCTGTGTGTTCTCCTGCAGACAAAAGGGAGAAGATTCTTTTGATGTTGTGGGTCCTCACATCACAGGATGGGTTCATCGGCCACAGGCCTTCAGCAGGAAACTGTAAAACAACTGGCACATCAGCATGCCAAACACAGCACAGCTCGCAGGAGACCCTGCTTTGGACAGCACGCTGCTGATACACACCTAGCGTGCTGAGGTTTGGTTTATCCCTCCAAAGGACAGACGCAGGAGTGCATTTTGCAGAAGACAGCCCCACAGGCTCATCTCTACCTCTGCCTCACAGAACTGTGGTTTCCCTCACAGCCAAGAAAGGCGGCAAGTCCTGAGCTATCTCTGCCTGTACTACACTGAACAGCGTGAGAAAATCCCAGGCACTCAGACACCATAGTCTCTGCTTTTGGCATGGTCCCTGGCACAATTTTAGCCTCAGCCACCAGGTGTTCAGGTGTTACCAAGGGCCAAACCATTCCCAACAAACAACCCGTTTAATAATGCCATGGCAAGGAAACAAACTCTGTGTTTAATTCAATAGTATGGATGCAGCTGATGATTTTTTCTGCATAAAACTCCTGTCCTTTCTAGCAAGAGCAACACAAACCATCCATCTTTGTCACCACCTCTGCTTTGCCTCCGCTGAAGAAGTGAAGGTGTTTCACCTAGGGAAGTTTTAGTTACCTTCATCGTGTGGTTCAGTCTCCCTTGCAGGCTGGCCTCTTTGCCCTGGAGGAACCGTGTATCAGCCTCCAGCTTCGCTTGGTGATTGATTGCTTGCTGCAAAAGCAGCTCTTTTGCCTCTCTTTCTGCCTGAACATCCCTGGGGAAAAAAAGCAACATGCTTGGGGCACCCGGAGCACGTTCTCAGATGGTCATGAGGTCCAGACACCCCTTCTCACCATGCACAAAGCAGATTGGAGGGATGCTGGGACAATAGTGGAGGCGTTCTTCAGGGACTTCTCTGCCACTGACACAATGGCAAAACAAGTGGGAGATTCATAAAGGGAGACCGGGATGGGAGAGGCTGTGGGCACCCAGAGGAAAATCATTTTCCCTGCCCCCCCCAAAGGACCTCTCCTACTTGAGCTTGCTCTGGGTGTGCTCGAGAGCGACGTACTGCTCATCCAACTCCCTGTCAAGCTGCAGGCAGCGTCCCTCCACTTTCTCCAAGTCCAGCCTCGCCTTGTCCCTCTCCTTGGCGATCTGCCTCACCCGGATCCTGCAGGCATGGCGAGCAGTGCATTAAGAGACATCTTGTGCACCCCACAGAAGGGTCCTCCTCACAGGGAGCAGCACCCTTACCTGAGGCGTTGCAGTTTGTATCCGCAGGAGGTGACGGCTGCATGCTGAAGCCCGCTCCTGGGGACCATGAGTGTGTTGTCCGAAGCTGCAGGCAGCTCTGCCAGGCTCACCTGCTCCTCCTGCTGCTACTCAGCCCCTGCAAGGACAGCACAGACTAAAATCAGTTCCTCCCTCGTCCAACAGTGCCAACAGGACTTCTGTTGTTACACCATCTGATCACCCTCCAGTCTTTCAGAGCTCCGCCCCTGTCTCACACATAGGCTTAGATCACATCCACCCCAGATTTTCCCCAGCCCTGGGGTGGCCACACCGTGCCACCCCATCATGAACCTGACTGCAAGCACTTCTTCCACCCCGGACAGCTGCTTCCTGAAAGGCCTTGCAGGAGATATAACACCAGACAAGGCAGCACCAGAGACCTTGAGAATCTCCTCTAAGTTCTTCCAGGGCTCAGATGGCAATGACAAGTTCAGGCTTGGCAAATCTAGTGCCACTGCTGATGCTGGAGAAGAGATGTGGGCCCAACCAGCTTGGCCAGAAGGATGGACTGCTGCCCTGCGCACTCTCCTCTGACGGTGAGGAAAAAAGCAGCGGAGGTAAGGCAGCGGGGCAGAGAAAAACTGACTGCTTTCGATACTGAAAGGAAACTCCAAAGCTGCCATCAATATTGGAGAACATTCTAAAAACAACCCCAAGCTGCCAGGAGGGAGATGTCCTGATCTGCCCTTAAGGCAGCCACAAGGAGCAGGATGACAGGCATAGACCATGCACTTTGGTTTCCCTACTAATCCACAGAAATTCAGTATTCACAGAAAGACGAACGTGGAAATTTATATAGCATCAGAGGGTCAGGTGAAAACTGTCATATGGGGACTGCCAGTTTGATCTAGAAGCTAAAATTGCATTGAGGTCAGCTTCAAAGATAAAGGAGATTCAGCCAAGCTGAACCAAAAAGCAGAAGCCAGAAAGCTGACACAGAACTGGTAACATCTCTAGGAGCATCAATTTCATACCAGGTTTGGAGGAAGCCTATCCTCAGAGAACTGTTACCTCAAACTCTTAAGCCAAAAGAACCTGAAAAAATTCTTTTTTTTTTTTTTTTTTGGAGCTG